>ML407977.1:97434-148952 GCA_005239525.1 Nicotiana knightiana | reverse complement strand
GGGGGGGGGGGGGGTAAGTGATGGAAAATACTGAAATGACATAAACGAAAACAACAGTCTGAAATATCTGAAAATAATCACGAGAAATTACAACACAGATTAAACAGTGAAAGATGCGGCATGGCATGTCCCAACATGCATAATGGCTATGTAAAACATGGCACGAAATGTCCCCTCGTGCATAAGCAATATAAACATGGCACAAAATGTCCCCTCGTGCATAATAAATATAAACATGGTACGGAATGTCCCCCCATGCATAATAAATATAAACATGGCACAAAATGTCCCCTCGTGCATAATAAATATCAACATGGCACGTAATGTCCCCTCATGCATAATAAATATAAACATGGCACGGAATGTCCCTCATGCATAATAAATATAAACATGGCACAGAATGTCCCCTCTTCATTAATAAATATAAACATGGCACGGAATCACCCTTCGTGCTTTAACACTCTTCCTCACCTAAAAAACAATCACAAATAAGGGCAAGGAAATAACAGAGTATAATAGAAATCCCTGCAAGGGAACATCAATTAAATAATTAAATCCCGGCAAGGGAACTATACAACGATGACCCGACAAGGGTACATGTCAATAACTTTTTCTCTTTCTTTCACTTTCATTTCCATAATTTATTCTATTACTCGAGCCAATACTCCAAAGGATGTAATTATATCATATTCTTTCATCGTTCGTTTCACAATTTGAGCCAATGCTCCAAGGATGAAATTATCTCATATCTCTTCATTATTCGTTTTACAATTTGTGCCAACGCTCCAAAGATGAAATTGTCTTATATCTCTTCATTATTCATTTTACAATTTCAGCCAATGCTCCAAAGATGTAATTATCTCATATATTAATTTGAGCCAATGCTCCAAAGATGTTTAAAGATTACAATTCCCTTCACATGCCCTTTACAACGTATAGAAATCCTCAATTAGGCATAGAAATTCCAACAAAGTCAGAATATTCACAATATAGGGACTCACGGTCATGCTAGACACCAATGTATAGATACTCGTCACCATGCCTACACATCGTATTTAACAATTAGCAAATAGAAAATAATACTTAACTCCTATTCCCTCAAGCTAATGTTAGACCAAACACTTCCCTCGGGTCCGAAGTATAGCAATCAACCCAAAACCACACGTTTTCCACGAGTATCCGACTGCAAATGGCTCAAATCTATTCAAATAAATTTCATACCGTAAATAACATCTCATGCAACTGATTCTACTATTCAATTCAATGTTACGGCGCGAAATTTGGTGAAATGACCAAAACACCCCCAGGCCAGCATCTCGGAGTCGGGTAAAATTTACATTTTTAGAACCCTCGTACTCTCACGAGTCTAGCCATATAAAAATATCTCAAATCGGAGGTCAATCACCCAATCAAACCCCAATTTTAGAAAAACCTAAGTTCTACCCAAAACACTCAATTTTCACCCATGGAAATCTTTGATTTTAAGTTGAAAACATGTTAAATGATGTTAATGATTGAAAGAATTAAGTAAAAACCAACTTACAAATGATTTGGAATAAGTCTTGTTCTTGGAAAAATCACCTAAGAGTGTTTGGGTTTGAGAAAATATGAAATATGAAGTAAAAATCCAGTTTTGTACAGTGCAGGCTACTGGTTGGCATGGGAATTGCGAACAAGCGTTCGCAATTGCGAACCCTTCAGACATTCCCATTCTGCACATTTGCGAACCTCTTGGTCGCATTTGCGATCAGGCCTGCCCAGCTATATCTTGGCATTGGCGAACTTCTTGGTCGCATTTTCGATCAGGCCTGCCCAGCTATACCTTCGCATTTGCGAACCTCTTGGTCGCATTTGCGATCATGCCTGTCCAGACCAACCTTCGCATTTGCGATGAGTAGCTCACATTTGCGAGTTCGCATTTGCGATGCATGCTTAGCAAATGTGAAGCATGCAGATCAGTCACACCGACAGATTTCCAAGTTAGAAAATGCAACCCGTGGCCTATCCAAAACTCACCCGAGCCCTTGGGGCTCCTAACCAAATACACACACTACCTCAAAAATATCCTATGAACTTATCCATGCGATAAAATAGCCAAAATAACATCATATACATCGAATTAACCTCAAAATCCATGAATTCTATCAAATTTGATAAAACATGAAATTTTCCATTTTTTAGTTCGAAACACGCCAAACGACATCCGATTTCAGGAAAACTTCACAGAAATATCTCAAACCACATATAAGACCTCTACCGTGCGCCGGAACCAAAATACGGGCCCAATACCAACATATTCTAGCAAATTTTCATTTCTCTTTCCTTTATAAATTTCAGAAAAACAATTTTACTCAAAAATTTATTTCTCGGGCTTGGGACCTCAGAATTCGATTCCGGGCATACGCCCAAGTCCCATATTTTCCTACGGACCCTCCGGGATCGTCAAATCACGGGTCCGGGTCCGTTTACCCAAAATGTTGACAGAAGACAAATTTATTCATGTTAATATCAAATCTTAGCATTATTCACAGAATTTCATATTTAAGTTGTCCGGCTACGCGCCCGGACTGTGCATACAAATCGTGGGAACTAGAAATGAGGTTTTCAAGACCTCGAAAGTATGGAATAGGTAATAAAATAGGTGATGACCCCTTTGGCTCGTCACATTCTCCACCTCTAAAACAACTGTTCGTCCTCGAACGGACAGAAGAAAGAAGTACCTGAGTCGGGAAATAAATGAGGGTAACGGCTACGCATATCGGACTCGGAATCCCAGGTCTAGGCCTCAGGAGGAGGAACTATCCACTGAACACGAACATAAGGGAAACTCTTGGATCTCAACTGACGAATATGTCGGTCTAGAATAGTTACCGGCTCCTACTCATAAGCTAAGTCCTTGTCGAAATGGACAGTACTGAAATGTAACACGTGGACTAGATCGCTGTGATACCTCCGAAGCATGGACACATGAAAAACTGGATGTACGGCTGATAACTTAGGCGGTAATGGAAGTCTATAATCCACCTCTCCCACGCGATCAAGAATCTCAAACGGGCCAATAAATCTAGGGCTAAGCTTGCCCTTCTTCCCAAATCCCATCACGCCCTTCATCGGCGACACTCGGAGCAATACTCGCTCACCAACCATGAAAGCCGCACCTCCAACCTTACGATCTACATAACTCTTTTTCATGGACTGAGCTGTACGAAGCCTATCTTGAATGATCCTAACCTTGTCCAAGGCCTCCTGAACCAAATCTGTACCCAACAACCGAGCCTCACCCCGCTCAAACCATCCAACCGGTGATCGACACCTCCTACCATATAAAGCCTCATAAGGAGCCAGCTGGATACTCGACTGGTAGATGTTGTTGTAGGCAAACTCTGCTAAAGGCTAGAACTGATCCCATGATCCTCCAAAGTCAATAACACAAGCTCGGAGCATATCCTCCAATATCTGAATAGTCCGCTCGGACTGCCCATCCGTCTGAGGATGAAATGCTACGCTCACCTCCACCTGGGTGCCTATCTCTCGCTGAACTGCTCCCCAGAAATGCGAGGTAAACTGTGCGCCCCGGTCCGAAATGATAGATACTAGCACACCATGAAGGCAAACAATCTCCCGTATGTAGATATCAGCTAACCTCTCGGATGAATTGGAAACTGCCACAGGAATGAAATGCGCTGACTTGGTCAGCCTATCAACAATGACCCAAACTGCATCGAACTTCTTCCGGGTCAACGGAAGTCCAGTAATGAAGTCCATAGTGATCCTCTCCCACTTCCACTCGGGAAGCTCAATCCTCTAAAATAAACCATCAAGCTTATGATGCTCATACTTAACCTGTTAACAATTCAAACATCGCGCCACATATGCCACAATATCCTTCTTCATTCTACGCCACCAATAATGCTGCCGCAAATCCCACTACATCATCGTGGCGCTCGGATGAATAGAGTACTGTGAACTATGAGCCTCCTCTAAAATCAACTCTCCATTTTTTTGCGTATGGGGAGGTCCCTATTATGATCTAAATGTCTTCTAAGTATTGGATATCTTGAATTTTTTGATATTCTTCTATATTATCTTTTAATAATTTTTCTAGTAAACTTATATTTTCTAAAGTTTGTAACTAGTACTGGAGATATTCGTAGTTGATCATTAATCTTAATATAAACCTAGTTCATATAAATCTAATTCGTCTATATCCTCTGATATAATTAGTTCTGTCCATCCTTGTTCCATTATCTTTATTATTTCAAAAGTAACCAAAATATCGTAAATGTTTCTTCTAATATCGTTATTAAGTTGTTTAAAGGTATATAATATGGGTATTTTGTAATTATTATTGTCATTTATTAGATATGTGTGGTTGTTCATTAGATATGTATTTATATTTATTCTTATCATGTGTTTACTAAATATATTCCTTCTAACCTCTTTGTTTATCATAAAGTCTATCATCCTTTAATAAGTTATTTTGAACAATATTTTCTGGCCACTGCCATGCTTTTCTTGCTTCAATCATTTACCCTAACAGCGCCTCAACTCTGTCTACTCCCCTAAACGACTTCCTTGCCTACCGATTTCGACCTTCGGATGGCATAGTCTGGGCTTAACTACTCTTAGCATTACTAGACATGGCAAGATTTCTCAATATGTTCTTTATAACAGTACTATAACATGATAAACAGTTATGATATTCAAGAGATTATAAGGAATATAAAAGTTTAGTTATACATGACTATGAATAAGTATACCTGATCTTGTAGCTCGTTTGAATGCTCCATAGTTTTTTAAGATATATTTTTATTTAAGAGAGTATTTTAGAGAGATGGTAGAGAAAGTGTGGTTTTAGAACTTCGAATGAAGAGCTTGTTCCTCTTCTTCAGTTTAGCTTTTTATTTATAGCTGAAGGTAGCTGATACCAAATTGTCCTAATTGCCCTTTTTCTTTACAAATGGGCGGTTCTAATTAAAAGCTTAAAAAGTAAAAGAGTGCCTGTCCTTTTCATTACATTTGGACGGCTCAGAAATAAAGTAAAAAGCTTATTACTATTCTACTTTTGGCTTATTATAAGAAAATAAAAAATATTACATAATTGTATTTCTTTATGTCTTTATCATAAGTCTTTTTCTGTCGACCATCTCCTTTATGTCATTTTCTTGTCTGGAATCTACTTTATGTGGTTTTCTTTCTTATCTTCTTTGCTGGATCTAATTTATTTCTTTAGCTGGCTTCATCTAACTGGACATATGGGATTACGTTATCTTCTCCATTGCATTTTTAGCATATGTGATCAGGGTTTACTGGTCTAACTAATTTGCAGTATCTGGTCATTATCTGTTGAGAAATAAAGTCTTTTCGTATAGCTCTTGTAATTGGTTGTTGCTCGGGTCTAAGTAATGTCATTACCCATTTTCGTATCTCTTCCATGTCATTTTCTCGTAGTTCTTTTGAGTGTGTGTATATTATTGTCTGTCCTCTTGAGTAGTAGTTCCATACTGGACTTTCATTTAGGTAGTTGTTTGCTAGCTCGCTAAGTTTTGTAGATAGTCCAATTATCCTTTTATTTGCATAGAATCAGGTATTCCTACTTTAGGTATCTCTGGTTGTTGCTCTATCTTTTCAGGTATGATCATGTATCGTGTAAGTCCTATTTTAATAACTTGAATTGGGGGTTTTATCTCATCGTGGAGTATTTCTGCTAGTGCTGTATAGAATTTTATAAAAAATAGGTTTCCTTTGGTAATTCTTTTATAGGTAGTAAAGGGTTTGTATCTTTCTGGTATTGTAGCTATTTCTTCTCCTGTAGATGTATATACGGTACTAAGTAGTCCGTAATTGTAACAAGTGTTTACTAGGTTTGCACTAGTTCCTGGTTGTGCTATAAGGCGGTTGTAACCTTGTAGTGGTTGTGTTATATAGTCTTCTGCTGAATTTTTTATAGTTTTGGATCTTGGATTTAGGTCTAGAAAAGTCTGTAGTTTGTGGATATTTTCGATATATGATCTGGTTATATTATTGTATGTTTGTTTTTCGTGGTTCAGGTTATCTTTGTAGGTGTTTATTTGGGGTGGTATGTATAATGGGTCTTTTATTATTTTTTGGTATAAATGGTTTGTCGAATACTATATTCATATTTGAATTATTATACCTTGGCTTGCTAGTTCCTGCTGCTGATGAGTTGTTTGATGTTGCCGCTGTACCTGGAATACTAGATTTTTCGTTAGATTGAGTTTTTAGGTATTTCTCAACGTCACCTTTTAGCTCCGCATGTTTTAAGTCATGATGCTGACTTAGCTCTGCTTTTTTAATATCACACTGATGACGTAGATCATTCTGTTCTATCTTTTGCGGTCTCGTTCCTACACTGTCTACTTGTAAGGAAAGTGTAGTAAGGATTGAGAGTATATTTGGACTGTTATCTTCTGTTTGAGTACCTTTGTCTTGATAGGTGATTTGCAATCACATTCTTTTTAGTTGAAATTACTTCAACTGTAAATGTAAAGTTTTGTATGTTCAATACAAGTCTCCGTATTTCTTTTGTAGTAACTGAATCCTGTATTTTTCTTGTAAGCCACCACTTAACTTGTGTATTATCTGTTCTTACAATGAACTTATTATAAACTATATAGGGTTCAAATGCCAATAAACATTTATATAACGCAAATAGTTCTTTTCTATTTATTTCCCATTTTATTTGTTGTTCTGTATATGATCCTGAGTAATATCTACAATGTTGTTCTATTTTTCATTATCATATTTATATTTGAGAATTCCTCCATAGCTATGATCACTAGAATCAGTTTCTACTATGTATGTGAATTGTCTTTTTCATCCGGAAAATATAGTTTTGGTAGTTTTTGACACATAATTTTAATCTTTTTTATATGTATTTTATCTTTTTCGTCAAAATAGTATTCTACATCTTTCATTAATTTTTCCTGCAATAGTTTTAAATTTTCTGCTAATTTAGGGATATATTCCCTTACTTGGTTAACTAATCCTAAAAATGATTGTAACTTCTTTTTGGTATCAAGTGTTTCATTTAAGTTAATTATTTTTTGTACTATATGAGTTTGCATTTTTGTTCCATTTTTATCTATTTGTATACCTAAGAATTCTATTTGATTTTTCATTACTTCTGCTTTCTTTTTACTTAAACTAATTCCTGATATTTCTACAATGTGTATGAATTTTTCTAGTAGTTTTATATGTTCATTCTCTGTTCTAGAATATAATAGTATATCATCTATATATATTATGCAATTTTCTAATTGGTTGAAGTAGTTGTCCATAAAGTGTTGGTATCTACCTGGTGCGTTTTTATATCCAAATGGTAATACATTACATTCATAGAATCATTGTGGTACTGTAAAGGCTGTTAATTTTTTAGATTCATCTTCTAGTTTCAGATGGTAAAATCATGATTTACAATAAAATTTGCTAAAATAATTATGTCCCTGTAGTTGTCTTATTTTTAATATCTTATTCGGTATTGGGTAATAGTACATTTTGGTTTTTGCATTTAAATTTCTATATTCTATAACCATTCTACTTTTTCCTCTTTTTTGTTCACTGTGTTTATTTACTATAAATGATGGGCTAGTATGTTTGCTATTGCTTTCTTGTATGTATTTATTGTCTAATAATTCTTGTATATGTATTTTAAATTCTGTTAGGTCATTAAAATTGTATTTTAAAGGTTTTTGTGTTATTATACTATTTTCATCTATTAGTTCGATTTTTATTTTTGTTTTATGTTTTTTCCATCCTTGTAGGGGATTATCATTATATAGTAGTTCTAATTTATCTTGGAATAGTTTTATCTTATCTATTGAAAATATGATTAGTTCTATTTTATGGTTGCTTAGTGTTATATTTTCTAATTTTTGGGTGATTTTCTCACTTCCTTTAATCCATGGTGTTGTTTTTCTTAATTTATTATTTACTCTTTTTGCTCCTATTCGTTGTTTACATGGGGTAGTAAACCACCAATGTGTTTTTGTTATAGTATGTGGGAATAACTTGTCTAAAAATGGCATTCCTAGTAATATGTCTTCATTTGCGAATTCATAACTATATATTTCTCCTATGGTTAATATTTTATCCCATATTTGTATTTTTAGATTCCTTGCTTTGTGTCTTATCATACTTCCATCATTGTTAAATGCTGTTACTACTAGGGGTGTTCTTAACTTTTCCCATTTATTTTATGGTAGACAATTATGTTTACACATGTTAGATTCTGCTCCTGTATCCATCGTAGGTGTATAATATCTATTCTAATATCCTTCTACTATTATCTTGGCAAGTATATATATTTTTGTCACTTTATTATATTAAGGTTCTTTTGATTATTATCTTTTTGTTTTCATAACTTATTGTTAATTACTTATCTTCTAAGTTATATGGTTTGACTTTTTCTAACCACTTTATTCCTAGTGTAATATTTTTATCTCCTTGATATATTTTGAAATTTATTAATATTGGTATTCCTCCAATAATTAATTCTTTTTCAGTCGTTTCTTCAATTTTTCTTAGTGCTTTTGGTAATTCTGAACATTGTTGTTCATTCGTTACTATTTCTTTTTCTGGTATTAATTCTCTTATAACATAATTTTCTTCTTGTCCTGTATTTATTAATATTAAATATTTCCTTTGGTCCATTGTTCCTGTTATATAATAATGATGTGGTTTTATTTCTTCTATTTTTTGTTCTGTTAATTTTTTTGGAGTTGTGTAATCTATTCTTCTTGATATAATCATTCTTGATGATGTTTCTGGTATATCATCACTTGTTCGTTTTGACGTGGTTAATATTTCTTTTACTATTTCTAGGTCTTCTTCTATGTCTATTTCTTTATAACTATAATTATTATTGTCTATAACTGATACTATTCTTTCGAACGGATTTTCTATTTTTATTTTATTTATTTTATTTTTAGTTGTTATCTTATGTTTTGTTAAGACATATAGATTTTTACATCTTGCTGTGAATATCTTACTCCCTGGTGCTAGTTCTATTCATGACATTTTTCAGTATAGAACTAATGATTTATCTATGTTTCTATCATCTATTGCTACTGAATAGTTTGCACTTATTATGAATTTAAATTTTTGGTATATTAAGTTACCTTCTACTGCACTTATTATATTTTTTTCTATAGGTTGTACAATTCTATCATCTGCTAAGTATATTTCTATAGGGGTATCTATTCCTTCTCTAAAATATATTTTTATTAGTATCTCTGTTCCTCCTAAATGTACATATTTTATTGGGTTTTTTATTTTTATATCTTGTATTTTTTTATTTAATAGTTTTTTATTTAAGATTGGTATTCTGGCTTTACCTTTAATGTATTTAAAGTGTATTATATGTTCCCTTTGGCTTACTACGTAGTATTCTTCTTTTTGCCTTTTAAACCAATTCTTTATTGTTGGTACTTCTAGTATTTTGTCTATGCTTAGATCTAATTCTTTTCCTTTTATTTGCTCAAATATAGTGGTATCAAATATTATTTTTTGTTCTGAAGATTGTTCATCTTGGTGTTCTTCTTGTTGTATAATTTGTATATCTTTTTCAGTCATAATTATCTTCGTCTGATTTTTCTATTATGTTATTATTTGTATTCTTTTCATTTTCTGATAATTCATATATAATGTCTTCACTTCCTAATTCATACTCTATATATTCCATTTGTGTATATTTATCATTGTCTATTATTATTTCAGTAATTTGTTTCTTCGTTGGATATTTTGGTAATTTGCAATCTTTAGCTAAGTGTCCTTGTTTTCCACAGTTGTAACAAGTACATTCTGTTAGTTTTTTTCTTTCTTTTATATAATTTTTTATGTTTGTAATTTTTTACATAATATCTTCTTCTTGGTTTCTTATACTTATATTTGGATTTATATGGTTTATATCTTCTTGTTCTCTTACCTTTTTTGTAATATTTATCTGTGCATCCGAATTGGGGTGTTGTTCTATTTTTGCAACATGCCAAATTTTTTACTAATATTTTATCCATTTTGATATTTTCTTTATATTTTTCACATAGTTCTATAAATCAGTTTTGTAAAAGTTTTATTCGAGCTCCTAGGGTATCTGCTAATTCTGCTTTATTCCAATTTTTTATTATATTTGAGCTGAAAGTTTCTGGTAGTTTGATAAAATATAATTTTCTTACTTCTTTACTTTCATCCGGACTATATTTTCTTTTATAATAATAGTCTCTAAATGCACAAGTATACTCGTCTATATAACACATATTACATATTGCTAATTTTGTCATTAAATTTTTATTTGTAGTTTTTTATTTATTTTGTTCTTCTATTTCTATTGTCATACTACTAAATTCATTTCTTATCGCTATTTCATATTTATACAATATTTTTGTAGCTGTTGTTGCAACTGTACCATCATGTTTTTTATTACTTCTCAATGTATCTAAGCTTTCATTTGTTAAATTTTGTAATCATAGTTTTACTGTTCCTATGAGTGTTCTTTCTATATATCTTGGTGTTTCAGTTATTGCTATTTTATTATCTATTAATTAATTTGAGATATATCCTATCCATAATTGGATTGCTTTATTTATATCTGTTACACAATCGAGATCTAAAAAATTACATTGTTCAGTTGTCTGTCTTGGTGTCCATTTCTTATTTAGCCTTTTTATCCCATAATGTTTTATTACTATTATATGAATCATAGCTTATTCTGTAGTAGTTTGGATTTAGATGTTTTGGATTTTTTACTCCTGATGCACTTGGTTTATCGTTGGTGTTCATACCTCCTGTATTTATTTCTTGATTTATGTTTGTATTTTCTGTTTTTTCTATAATTTCTGTATACGTCTCACTTGTTTCTGAATAGTTTTCTCCTAGAGGATTATCATTATCACTTTCTTCATTTATTTCGTTTATGCTTATTTTTGGTGGATTATCTTGTTCCTCTTCTAATTGTAATTTAAATTTTTCTATTTCATTTGTCAGTCTTAACTCTTGTTCTTCTTCTTTGCGTTTTTCTTTTTCTTTTTGCCTACTTGCATATAACTGTTTTAGCATTTCTAATTCTTTATCTAATTCTATTATTTTAGTGTTTTTTACTTCCTCTATCTGTTGTATTTTTTCTTTAGCTTGCTGTTGTATTTTTTCAATTTCACGTTTTCTATCTATTTCTTCATTTTCTTTTGTTATTTTAATCATTGCAGTTAAACTATCTTTCTAGTTTTACTGTTTCTTTTTCTAACATTAAGTTTAGGTTATTTTCTATTTTCTTGTATCTTCTTCCTAAATTAGAAAATATTATTGTTATTTTTAATCCTTCTGGATTTTCATATGTTTTTTCTTCTAGAGCGAATTCTTCTTTATTCATTTATAAACCGTGTTGGTATTTATATTCTAAGCTTTGTATTTGTAATTGTAAGTCTAATATAATTCCTTTTTGTGCTAGTAAGGATGTACGGCAAGTTCCTGCAAATATATTAGTAGTTAGTCTATTTTTTCTATGTTTTAATTCTTGTCTTTTTTCCCAAATGCTTTCAAGAAGATGTTGTTTGTATTTTTATTGTTATTCATTTTTTATTTTAAAGATAGTAAATATATTTGTATTCTATTTTATCTATTAATTGGGATAACCTAGTATTGTCTATTTTAGTAATACTTAAATATTCATATTCTGGGTATAGTTTCTTTAGTTTCTTTTTACTTTCCTTAATTTTTTATTTATTTTAATCTGCCTAATTTATGTAATTGACTTATTGTTTATAGGTATTTGTTTTATACTGGATTGCAGTTTTGTATTATTATTTTTAGTGTTATTGTCCATAGTTTTATTTATTGAAGTAAATGCTTAATAATAATTTACTTTTCTTAGCTCTGATACCATTTGTTTGCGTATGGGGAGGTCCCTATCATGATTTAAATGTCTGTTCATAATATCTTGCGGCTAGCAGAATTAACCTTCAAATTTCCTTTATATTTTCTCCTATATATTCTAAGTATTGGATATCTTGAGTTTTATTATTTTCTTCTATATTATCTCACAAACTCGCCCATGCAATCTCAAAACACCATCATCATCTAAGGTCACCTGCGCACCGTGTCTCTAAGGGTATACAAATTGGGATCATCAAACTGCCGATCACGGATACGCTCCAATAATGAAGAACGAGCGACCGTGCAAGTCAACACTCGACTAGGCTCAGAAATATCCAATCTCACAAATCGATTGGCTAAATCCTGAACATCCAAAGAAAGCGGCCTCTGACTGACCGGAATAAAACTAAGACTGCCCATACTAGCTGACTTCATACTCAAAGCATCGGCCACCACATTGGCCTTTCCTGGGTGATATAATATGGTAATATCATAATCTTTCAACAACTCCAACCACCTTCTCTGCCTCAAATTCAACTCCTTTTGCTTGAACAAGTACTGAAGAGTCTTATGATTTGTGAACACCTCACACGCCACGCCATATAGATAGTGCCTCCGAATCTTCAATGCGTGAACAATGGCTGCCAACTCCAAATCATGTACTTGATAGTGCTTCTCATGAATCTTTAACCGCCTCGAAGCATAAGAAATGACCTTGCCATCCTGCATCAAACACTGCACCAAGCCCAATACGGAAAGCATCACAATAGACTGTATAAGGCCCTGAACCTGTGGGCAAAACCAATACCGGTGCTGCAGTCAGAGCTATCTTGAGCCTCTATAAGCTCGCCTCACACTCGTTCGACCATCTGAACTGGGCACCCTTCTGGGTCAACATGGTCATCGGGCCTGCAATAGATGAGAACCCCTCCTCAAACGATGATAACAGCCTGCCAATCCCAAGAAACTCTGAATCTCTGTAGCTGATGCTAGTCTAAGCCAGTTCTTGTCTGCCTCAATCTTTTTCGAGTGAAACTGAATACCCTCTGCTGATACAACATGACCCAGGAATGCAACTGAACCCAACCAGAACTCGCACTTCGAAAACATTGCATATAGCTGGCTGTCCTTCAGAGTCTGAAGAACCACTCTGAGATGTTGTTCGTGCTCCTCCTGACTGCAGGAGTATATAAATATATCATCAATGAAGACTATCACGAACAAGTCCAAATAAGGCCTGAACACTCGGTTCATCAAATCCATAAAAGTTGTTGGGGCATTTGTCAACCCAAACGACATGACTAGAAACTCGTAATACCCGTACCGAGTGCGGAAAACTGTCTTAGGGACATCGGATGCCCTAATCCTCAACTGATGGTAGCCAGATTTCAAGTCTATCTTTGAAAATACATTAGCACCCTGAAGCTGATCAAACAAATCATCAATCCTCGGCAGTGGATACTTATTCTTGATTGTAACCTTGTTCAATTGCCGGTAATCAATGCACATCCTCATCGAACCATCCTTTTTCTTGAAAAACAATACTGGAGCACCCCAAGGAGAAACACTGGGTGTAATGAAACCCTTCCTAAGCAAATCCTGCAACTGTTCCTTCAACTCTTTCAACTCTGGCGGGGCCATGCAATACGGTGGAATAGAATTGGACAGGGTGCCCGAAGCCAGATCAATGTAGAAATCAATGTCCTTGTTGAGTGGCATCCCCGGCAGGTCTGAAGGAAAAACCTCAAGAAACTCGCGAACCACGGGTACTCAATCAATAGAGGGAACCTCAACACTGGAATCGATAACATAAGCCAAATAAGCGAAACACCCCTTATCGACCATACGCCGAGCCTGCATGTACGAAATAACATTACGGGTAGAATGACTAGGAGTTCCTTTCCACTACAAACAGGGCAAATTCGGTAAGGCTAAGGTCACCTTCTTGGCATGACAATCCAAGATAGCATGATATGGGGATAACCAGTCCATCCCCAATATAACATCAAAGTCGACCATACCTAAAAGAAACAAATCAACACGGGTCTCAAGACCCCCAATCACCACAACACAAGAACGATGGACTTGATTGACCATGATAGAATCACCTACTGGTGTAGATACATAAAATGAATACTCAGTGGATCACTAGGCATGACCAGGTAGGGTGCAAAATAAGAGGGTACATACAAATACGTATACCCTGGATCAAATAGCACTGAAACACCTCTGTCACAAACCCGAATAGTACCCGTAATGACTGCGTCTGAAGAATCAGCCTCTGGCTCGGCTGGAAGAGCATAACATCTGGGCGGGGCCCCATCACCCTGAACCCCATCTCTGGGACGGCCGGTTGCTGGTTGGCCTACACCTCTGGCGGCCTGAGCTCCACCTCTATGACCTCTAACTCCACCTCTAGCACCTCTACCCCCACATCTAGCTGGCTGGGTAGGCTGTGGAACACCTGGTGCCTGTACTATGGCACGAGAACCCTGATGATGAGACCCACCACAACCTCGGGGGAAAAACATGGAAATGTGCCCCAAACCACCGCAAATATAACGAGCCCTGTGCTGATGTGACTGCTTACTCTAGAACTGGCCCTGTCGACCCTAATAACCACCCTAGAAATTCTGAAGCGGCGATGCACCGATAGGTGCTGGTGGCACACTATAAGGCTGCTGATCGGGATAATGCGTGTGATAACCACGACCACCTGAAGTACCATGGAAAACCTGGAGAGTTGATTGAAAAAGTCTGGGAGGATGACCTCTGCCTGAAGAATCCCTACCCTCAGATGAGGCTCCACTGAAACGACCGAAATGACTGGGCCTCTTGTCAGCCCCCTGACCACCACCCTGCGAAGAAATCATCTCAATCCTCCTGGCCACATTGGCCGCATCCTGGGACGATATATCTGTACCTGACTCCCTGGCCATCTAAAGTCTGATAGGCCGGGCTAATCCCTCGATAAACCTCCGAACCCTCTCCCGATCAGTGGGAAGTATCATAAGAGCATGTCGGGCTAGAGTAATGAACCTGGTCTCGTACTGAGTGGCGGACATGGATCCCTGCTGGAGATGCTCAAACTGCCTCCGAAGGTCCTCTCACTGAGTAATGGGAAGGAAATTCCCCAGAAATACCTCTGAGAACTGCGTCCAAGTCAAAGGTGTATATCCAGCTGGCCTAGCTAGGCAATAGTCTCTCCACCAACTCTTGGTTGCGCCAGATAACCGAAAAGTAGCGAAGTCAACCCCGTTCGACTGCACTATGCCCATATTCTGAAGAACCTCATAGTAGTTGCCCCAATAATCCTGGGGGTCCTCTAATGGTGAACTAGTGTAAGTAGCAGTAAATAACTTAGTGAACCTTTCCAGTCTCCACAAAGCATCTGCTGACATAGCTACTCCCTCTGCTACCGACATTGCAATACCCGGCTGAGCTACTCCGGCTAGCTGAGCTGCCGGAGTCTGGAACTGTGGAGCTAGCTGCTCTGGTACGCGGGAGGTAGGAGTCTGGGCACCTCCCCCAGCCTGAGAGACGGCTGGTGCTGTAGGAAGAAGACCTGCCTATGCTACACTCTCCATGAGTCCGACTATACGGACAAGGGCGTCCTAGAGAATTGGGGTAGCTATGAACGCCTCTGGGACCTGAGTTGGTCCAACTAGGACTGCCGGAGTTGGGACCTCCTCGTCAGGCTCGACCTGAGGGTCCTCCATTGGGGCCGTTGCTATAGGCTAAGCCCGGCCCCGGCCTTGGCCTCTAGCATGGACTAGTCCTCGACCTCGAGTAGGAGCTGTAGTAGGAGTGTCAGGCTGCTGGGCAGAACCAAGGGAAGCACGCGTCCTCGCCATCTGCGAGAGAATAAAATAGAAACTCAATCAATACTTAGAATTCATACCGCACGATAGAGAAGAAAATAAATATGGAGTCATCCTAACTTCGCAGCCTCTGGGGGATAAATACAGACGTCTCCGTACCGATCCATTAGACTCTACCAAGTTGTCCGTGAGTTGTGAGACCTAAGTAACCTAGAGCTTTGGTACCAACTTGTCACCCCCCGAAATCCCACTATCGGGCCGTGATGGCGTTTAGCGTTGAACCCGCTAGACAAGACAACATGTATAGATAAACTAGCATATTAACATCAATTTAATAGGATAAACTAAACGGTTCACAATTTATCAGCGGAAAAAAATATGGTTTCAAGCTAAATAAGGACAACATAATACAACAACGCGTAAATTTTCCCAAAACCTGGAGTCACAAACTGACGAACTGTCTACAAGAGTGCTAAATGCATGTCTAAAGGAAATACATGTCTGCCTCTGAAACTAGGGGAAAAATAAGATAGAATCGAAGACAATGGGGATGGAAGAGACGCCAAGGCCCACGAACGCCAGCGGGTATACCTTGAAGCCTCTATGATAAGCTGGAAGACATTCTCACTAATGATGTCCTCTGGGTCTGGCTGCGTAATCTGCAAAACATAAAGAAGTGGAGGTGTAGCATCAGTACAACTGACCCCATGTACTGAGTAAGTGCCGAGCCTAACCTCGGCGAAGTAGTGACGAGGCTAAGACAGGACAACAAAGTGCACCCGTGCAGTTCAATAGTATAGCAGAAACTAAACAAGAATACAATTACGGGGAGAACATGTTGGGGGTAAGAGATAGCAAATACTGAAATGACAGAAACGAAAACAACAGTCTGAAATATCTGAAAATAATAACGGGAAATGACAACTCAGATTAAATAGTGAAAGATGCGGCACGTAATGTCCCCTCGTGCATAATAATAATATAAAACATGGCACGGAATGTCCCCTCGTGCATAATCAATATAAAAATGGCACGGAATGTCCCCTCATGCATAAAAAATATAAACATGGCATGGAATGTCCCCTCGTGCATAATAAATATAAACATGGCACAGAATGTCCCCTCGTGCATAATAAATATAAACATGGCACAGAATGTCCCCTCGTGCATAATAAATATAAACATGGCACGGAATGTCCCGTCATGCATAATAAATATAAACATGGCACGACATCACCCTTCGAGCTTTAACACTCTTCCTCACCCAAAAAACAATCACAAACAAGGGAAAGTAATAAACAAAGTAAAATAGAAATCCCGGCAAGGGAAGATCAATTAAACAATTAAATCCCGGCAAGGGAACTATACAACGATGACCCGACAAGGGTACATTTCAATAAATCTTTCTCTTTCTTTCACTTTCATTTCCATAATTTATTGTATTACTCGAGCCAATGCTCCAAAGGATGTAATTATCTCATATACCTTCATCGTTCGTTTCACAATTTGAGCCAATGCTCCAAGGATGAAATTATCTCATATCTCTTCATTATTCGTTTGACAATTTGATCCAATGCTCCAAAGATGAAATTATCTCATATCTCTTAATTATTTGTTTTACAATTTGAGCCAATTCTCCAAAGATGTAATTATCTCATATATTAATTTGAGTCAATGCTCCAAAAATGAAATTATCTCCTATCTCTTCATTATTTGTTTTACAATTTGAGCTAGTGCTCCAAAGATGAAATTATTTCATATCTCTTCATTATTCGTTTTACAATTTGAGTCAATGCTCCAAAGATTTAACTATCTCATATATTAATTTGAGCCTATGCTCCAAAGATGTTTAAAGATTACAATTCCCTTCACATGCCCTTTACAACGTATAGAAATCCTCAATTAGGCATAGAAATCACAACAAAGTAAGAATATTCACAATATAGGAACTCGCGGTCATGCTAGACACCAATGTATAGATACTCGTCACCATTACTCTACATCGTATTTGAAATTAGCAAATAGCAAATAATACTCAACTCCTATTCTCTCAAGCTAAGGTTAGACCAAACACTTACCTCGGGTCCGAAGTATTGCAATCAACCCGAAACCACACATTTGCCACGAGTATCCGACTCCAAATGGCCCAAATTTATTCAAATAAATTTCATACCGTAAATAACATCTCATGGAACTGATTCTACTATTCAATTCAAGGTTATGGCGCGAATTTTGGTGAAATGACCAAAACGCCCCCAGGCCAGCATCTCAGAGTCGGGTAAATTTTGCATTTTCAGAATCCTCGTACTCTCACGAGTCTAGCCATATATAAATCTTTCAAATCGGAGGTCAATCACCTACTCAAACCCCAATTTTAGTAAAACCTAAGTTCTACCCAAAACACCCAATTTTCACCCATGGAAATCTTTGATTTTAAGTTGAAAACATATTAAATGATGTTAATGATTGAAAGAATTGAGTAAAAACAAACTTAAAAATGATTTGGAAGAAGTCTTGTTCTTGGAAAAATTGCCTAAGACTGTTTGGATTTGAGAAAATATGAAATATGAAGTAAAAATTCTGTTTTGTACAGTGCAGACTACTGGTTGTCATGGGAATTACGAATAGGGGTTCGCAATTGCGAACCCTTCAGACATTCCCAGCCTTCCCATTTGCGAACTTCTTGGTCCCATTTGCGATCAGGCCTGCCCAGCTATATCTTCGTATTTGCAAACTTCTTGGTCGCATTTGCGATCAGGCCGGCCCAGCTATACATGCGCATTTGCGAACCTCTTGGTCGCATTTGCGATCATGCCTGCCCAGACCAACCTTCACATTTGCGATGAGTAGCTCGCATTGCGAGTTCGCATTTGCGATGCTGGCTTCGCAAATGCGAAGCATGCAGATCAGTCACGCCGGCAG
Organism: Nicotiana knightiana; assembly: GCA_005239525.1. Taxonomy (NCBI): domain Eukaryota; kingdom Viridiplantae; phylum Streptophyta; class Magnoliopsida; order Solanales; family Solanaceae; genus Nicotiana; species Nicotiana knightiana. The sequence goes on along the minus strand of ML407977.1, from coordinate 130,323 downwards.
ATTTCCATGTTAAAAAATGCAACCCGTGGCCTATCAAAAACTCACCCGAGCCCTCGAGGCTCCAAACCAAATACACACACTACCTCAAAAACATCCTATTAACTTATCCATGCGATCAAATCGCCAAAATAACATCATATACATCGAATTAATCCTTAAAAATCCATGAATTCTATCAAATTTAATAAAACATCAAATTTTCCATTTTTTAGTCTGAAACACGTCAAACGACATTGGATTTCAACCAAACTTCACAAAAATATCTCAAACCACATATAAGACCTCTACCGGGTGGCGGAACCAAAATACGTGCCCAATACCAACATATTCTAGTAAATTTTCATTTCACTTTCGTTTATAAATTTCAGAAAAACAATTTTACTCAAAAATTCATTTCTCGTGCTTGGGACCTCGGAATTCGATTCCGAGCATACGCCCTAGTCCCGTATTTTCCTACGGACCCTCCAGCACCGTCAAATCACGGGTCCGGGTCCGTCAAATCACGTGTCCGGGTCCGTTTATCTAAAATGTTGACCGAAGTCAAATTTATTCATGTTAATATCAAATCTTAGCATTTTTCACAGAATTTCATATTTAAGTTGTCCGGCTATGCGCCCGGACTATGCACACAAATTTAGGCAACTACAAATGAGGTTTTCAAGGCCTCGGAAGTACGGAATGGGTAATAAAATAGGTGATGACCCCTTTGGGTCGTCACAGTAAAACACGGCACGGAATGTCCGCTCGGGCATACTCAATATAAACACGGCACGGAATGTCCCCTTGTGCATAATCAATGTAAACACGGCATAGAATGTCCCCTCGTGCATAATCAATGTAAAACATGGCACGGAACGTCCCCTCGTGCATAATAATAATATAAACATGGCACATAATGCCTCCTCGTGCATAATAATAATATAAACAAGGCACGGAATGTCCCCTCGTGCATAATAATAATATAAACATGGCACAAAATGTCCCCTCGTGCATAATAATAATATAAATATGGCACGGAATGTCTCCTCTTGAATAATGACAATATAAACATGGCACGACATCACCCTTCGTGCTTTAACACTCTTCCTTACCCAAACAACAATCACAAACAAGGGCAAGGAAATAAATAAAGTAAAAATAGAAATCCCGGCAAGGGAACATCAATTAACCAATCAAATGCAGGCAAGGGAACAACAATTAAACAATCAAATCCCGGCAAGGGAACATCAATTAAACAGTCAAATCTCGGCAAGGGAACATTTCAACAACTCTTTCTCTTTCTTTCACTTACACTTCCATGAGTTACTTTATTAGTTGAGCTAATGCTCCAAAGGATGTAATTACCTCATATATCTTCATTATGCGTTTTCACAATTTGAGCCAATGCTCCAAAGATGTAATTACCTCATATATCTTCATTATGCGTTTTCACACTTTGAGCTAATGCTCAAAAGAGGTAATTACCTCATATATCTTCATTATTCGTTTCACAACTTGAGCCAATGCTCAAAGATGTTTAAAGATTTCAATTTCCTTCACATGCTAATTTACATCATATAGGGATCATCAATTAAGCATAGGAATTACAACAAAACCGGAACACTCACAATATAGGGACTCACGGTCATGTTAGACACCAATGAATAGATACTCGTCACCATGCCTATACATTGTATTTGACAATTAGCAAATAGCACATAATACTCAACTCTTATTCCCTCAAGATAAGGTTAGCCAAACACTTACCTCGGGTCCAAAGTATAGCAATCAACCCTCTAACACCGCCTTTCCTTTAGAATTCAACTCCGGAATGGTATTATCTAGACATAATCAGCTCAAGTATATCAATAAGGATTCAATGATTCAATTACATGGCCTAATTATCCATCTCCTAGCATTCCTCCAAAATTATCAAAATTCGACCCCGGGCCCGCTTGGTACAAATAGAAGGCTCGGACCAAAACCGTGTCACCCATTCACCCACGAGCCCTAATATATAATTTCTTTTCAAATTCGACCCTAAAACGAGGTCTTAATCAAGAAAAATTCAACAGGGCCTAACTCTACCCAAATTCCAGATTTCCTACTCTAATTTGCATGTTTTAGGCTTAGGAATTCATTAATTATAGATGGAAAATGAAGGAAATGAGTTAAAATTTACTAACCCAAGAAGTTTTGGTGAAGGATGGCTTCAATGGATGCCTAAGGGCTTTGAAGAAGAAGAAGTTCGTTATTTTTTAAGTGAATCTCGTAGCTACTGGTTCTGGAAATATTTATATACCAATGGGCAAAATTGTGCATCGCGATCGCGGGAATGGGTTTGCGATCGCGGAGAGTCTGGTTCCTTCACTCTGCAATTGCGGCTAAAAGAATGCGATCGCGAAGAATACCTAGCCAGCCCCCGCCCAGACCCCCTATGCCTCTATGCGATCGCGAGTTGTGCTATGCGATCGTATAGAGGAACCGGCCTCCTCCTACACCTAACTCTATGCGATCGCAGGGGAACCTACGCGATCGCATAGAGAAAATCGTAAAACACCAGCAACAGCTAAAAAAAACCAGATTTCCATGTTTTTACACCCCGCTAACTACCCGAAACCCACCCGAGCCCTCGGGTCTCTAAACCAAAAACACACACGAATCCCAAATCATCCTACGGACTTATTCAAGCATTCAAATCGCCAATATAACATCATGTACATCGAATTAAACCTAAAAATCCATGAATTCTATCCAATTTCATAAAACATCAAATTTCTCGTTTCAAGTCCGAAACATGCCAGACGAAACCCGTTTTCAACTAAACTTTACCGAAAGCGCTTCAATTATATATAAGACCTGTACCAGGCGCTGGAATCAAAATACGGGTTCGATAACATAACTTTCTAATCAAATTTCATTTTCTATTTCCTTAAATATTTTCAGAAAATAATTTCACTAAAAAATTCATTTCTCGGGCATGGGACCTCAGAATTCTATTTCAGGCATACGCCCAAGTCCCATATTTTCCTACGGACCCTCCGGGATTGTCAAATCACGGGTCCGGGTCTGTTTACCCAAAATATTGACCATAGTGAAATTTATTCATTTTAATATCAAGTCTTTGCATTTTTTCACAGAATTTCATATTTAAGCTGTCCGGCTACGCGCCCGGACTGCACATGCAAATCGAGACAACTACAAATGAGGTTTTGAAGACCTCAGAAGTACGGAATATGTAATAAAATAGGTGATTACCCTTTGGGTCGTCACATATTCAATGCTATGGGAAATTATACTAATGTGGTTGTTCTACTAAGAAAATAATTGAAATTGATAACCTTTCGTTGTCATTAAACATTAAACCCCCAAAGAACTGAATACGTCAATGAGTTAAGGGCTAAGGAGGAAGCTATGCTCAAGGTCGAGGCTTCCTTTGAATTCCCCGATACATCAAAGTTCCCAAAGGACTCAAGGTCAAGGGAAGTGCTTCTGCCGAGGAGGGCAACCCAACCTAGAGTGGAACTCCACTCCCAAATACCCTTAAACACTAACAACATATTTTCCGTACGAGTTTAAATGTCAATGATTCCCTTGTAGTGTAAATTAAATTCTATAGCATAGCCTACCACGAAATATACTTTCCCTCCTAACATAAGAACACATAGTCTATACTTGATTACAAACATATATCACATGAATTTCAAGGATCTGATTATGTAACACATACAAGTGAGCATCATTAACATGTCACAAAAGTCTAAATTTGGAGCAGCGCAATATTCCAAGGAAAAGCAAAGCTAATGCAACAAAAATCAATATATATATATATATATATATATATATATATATATATATATATATATATATATATATATATATATAGGTTTCTTATGTATGGAAAACCTAGTGGGAACTAACTGACTTTTTCTTCAACATATACATAGGTTGGTACTACTGGGTTAACACTTTTAAAGATAATCATCAATAAAAATTTAGGAAACACAATCAGGATTAGTCATTCACTGAGGTTGCCAAAGATATCTAGGACATGATCAAGTCTTTCAATAGGTATGCAATTTAAAGACTACGACATTAAATCCCTAAGGATTTCTATAGAATCATACCCCTACCAAATCATCAAGTTAAGATAATATCAGTAATGATCCTTATGATATTTTAGCGATTAAATTTTATTTTAATGTTATCAGAAGTGCAAGGAATATGGCAGTTATGGCCATGTTATATAACCAGGAACTAAGTAATAAGATGCAGTAATTAACTTAACACTTCAAATGCAATAATGATCTTATGTGGACAGAGAAACCTTACACATTTATAGAATTGGGATAAGCATGACGAGGGGAAAGAATTACAATTAAAGGGAAGGTATTGTATTTGAACATGCTCTACTCAAACTTATGTCTGGGTTAGTAAATGAATACAAAGACGAACATACTCTTTTTTCAACAAGTAATCACTCAACTAGGGCAAAGTAATTAGGTCCTTCTAAAAGATAAAATTCATGTCAGTTTTTTAAACATGAATAGTATCCCTAAAGATAATAGATAGGAGATATGATACCATATAGGTATGATGATGTCAGTGTTGACTAATCAAGAAAACAGTTAAGTTAAGTCTAGCCAATTATCAGTCATTAAAGAGAAAGAACATGGTTATGATCGTATTATGAGGAAAGATAACTTAGCATTAACATGGATGTACAATAGGAATATTGGGAGAAGAGAAGATGGGTTTAGTTCAAAGAAGATCAGGTCAACAGAAACAAGATACAAAATGAAAGACCATTGTCCAAACTCAGAAATAGTCTAAAAGACATAAGCAGTGAATATTGCATATAAACACTTAGAGTTCCTGCTTAAGGTTTAAAGGATAGAGGATATAAACATAAAACCTTTAGATTCCTTCAATCATAGTTGTTATAATATAAGTTCAACTTAAGAAAAACTCACAGCTACATAGATACAAAAGGCAAGGATAAAGGTTACGGCATGCCAATAAGAGCTATGAGGTTCATACGAATATGAACATGTAATAACATAAACTTGTAGACAGCTGGAAACTCAGGAAATAAGATTAGCAATAATCAATTATATAGTTTAATCAATCATCATTTAAAGACTCATAGCAAGACGACTAACCACAATTATCAACTAAACAAACAGAGCACAAGTATTAATATATTAAACACCTTAAAACAACTATAATATTCAGAACCTAACTTAGCATGCTTGTAGTATTCAAATAAAACAAACAAAAGAGAAAAATGAGAGATGTGCTGACCTTTTTGAGAGCAGCATACCAAATGATAGCTCTTTTCAGTTTCCTAAGACCCCAGGAACCTCAAATTTGGACCACAAATGGACATAGAAAAAGTAAAAAAAAACAATAAGAAACCTAAAGTCTTGGAATCCTAAACTCTTCATTGTTTGTGTGTGTTTCTCTCCAGTGCTAGGTGGTTAGTTGGTGTTTTTCGTTATGTGTTAGGTTATGTTTGTTTTGGTGTCTGGTGAGAACATTAAAGGCTTCTATTTATAGTGTCAGTAAGGCTCAAAAGTTTCCACGGTTTCAAAATAATAGTGGAAAGTGACGGCAGATGGATGATGATGGCAAGATTAAGTGAAGTGGAAAGAGAACCGAGGGAAAAACAATGAAAGTTTTACCTTAGAGGAGAAAAGTCGACCGTTGAAGTCAAGGACCTATGGATAAAGCTTCAATGTTCAGAGGTAACTGTGTTTAAACTTTGGACCTCGAATAACCATGATTAAGTTCTAAGACATGCTCATGCATGCCATAGATTTAACAAAACAACGGAGATTTTAGGGACACGACCCTTACACGATTTGTTCTAGGGATTTCGGATTTGGGGTTTTCAATATCTATCAACAAAAAATGAAAAAAACAACATTTATCATAACCCATCTCATGGGGCTTCAGCTAGTGTGATGCATAGGCAATCACCCTACTGTTTTCCATAATTACACATCCAAGATCAACCCTCGAACCATCAAAAGTCTTTGCATGACCCCGTCCTGAGGGTAATAAAAAAACATGAGTTGTAGTAATATCGTCTTAATCTTCTAGAAGTTCTCCTCAGACTCATCAGACCACCTGAATAGAGCGCCCTTATTAGTCAAGTGAGTCAATGAGGTTGCAATAGATTAACCCCCCCCCCCACACACACACACAAAGCGACAATAATACAAAACGACAATAATCCACATAGAAAATAGCTTCTTCTTCCCCAAATCCCAAAGCACAATCCTCAGATGTTTCTAGTGATCCTCAGTACTACGGGAGTACACCAACATATCATCAATGAACACAATGACAAACGAATCCAAATAGGGGTGGAACACACAATTCATAAAATCCATAAAGGCTACTTGGGAATTAGTAATGCCTAAAGAGATCACCAAAAACTCACAATGCCCATAACTAATTCTGAAAGCCATCATGAGAATGTTTGAAGCCCCTATCTTCAACTGGTGATATCTTGCGAGAATACCCTAGCACCTTGAAATTGGTCAAATAAGTTATTAGTGCCAGGAAATGGATACTTGTTCTTGGTTGTTACCTGGTTCAATTTCTTGTAGTCAATGCATATCCTCATGGAACACTCCTTCTTCTTCACAAATAACACTGGTGCACCCCATGATGATACAATTGCCTTGATGAAACCATTATCTAGCAACTCTTGCAACATGTCTTTCAATTCGTTCAACTCCGGTGGAGCAATATGGTACGGTAGAATAGTATGGGATGAGTGCCTGGAATCAATTAAATAAAAATTCGATAGCCCTATTGAGTTGCATGCTTGATAGGTCTATTGGAACTGACTCAATAATATAAGTATCAGCACTACCGGAACTGGCTCAATAATATAAGTATCAGCACTAGCATCCCTCACAAAGGCTAAGTGTGTAAAAAACCCTTTCTCAACCACTCGTTGATCCTCCGGAAATGAAACCACCCTACTAGAAGTATAGCCTAGAAAATATTTCCATTCCAACCTTTTTGTTATGCCCCGCAATATTATATTACAATGATTTTACGCCTTGTAATATTATATTACGATGATGTTATGCCCCGTAATATTATATTAGATGATGTTACACCTCACAGTATTATATTACGATGATGTTATGGCTCGCAATATTATATTACGATGATGTTACACTTCGCATTATAAATTACGACTATGATACATAAGATAATTGACATCAGTTCAAGGACAAGATTATTTGGAAATTATAAGTATTATGCTATTTCAAATAAGCGATGAGTAAATTAGTGGAGGAGAGAGGGTAACCAACTAAGGTGTTATACACAAGACCCGTACGTGTAAAGTCATACTTAGAATTTTGGCATTTTAACTTCATTGGCTTTAAGATATGCAAGTAAGTGTTCTATTATTGTTCTTCCTATTACAAAGGTTGCAAAGAAATGTGAGAATATAGGAAGGGAATTCATAACATCTTCAATAAATACTACTAGGTGTAAAGACCCGTAAAATTTCTATGTCTAAAATAATGCCCGAATAGGTCCATGTGCTGTTATAGCTGTAGAAATTCTTAAAACGGTCCTATTTTGAGTAAAAAGTATCCCAGAACTTGAAAGATTCAATTTTCCAGAAATTTCGCGTTATGCGACGCACTATGCCATCGGATAATAGGTATGCGGACCGCATAGTGTCGCATACCTGGACAGGCCACTGCTCAAATTGAGGACAACTATGCGGCCCTGAATGCGATCGCATATTGGGTATGCGGACTGCATAGTTGTCGCATTCTTGTCCCATGATTTTTGCGAGGGAGGTTATATGACACACTATGTAATCACATAACAGGTATGCGGACTGCATACCTGGGCAGTGTGGTTTCCATTTTGGCCCATTTGAAGGCCAACTATGCGACAAAAATGCGGATCGTATATCAGGATTGCATTCCTGACCGCATTTCTGTGTCGGGGCTCCTATTGTTTAAATTTAAAACTCGGCCCCCTATTTTATAAAACACCCCTTCCCTTCATTTTTAACGATTTTCTAACCAAAAATAGAGAGAGAAAAAGAGAGTTCTTGAGAGAGAAGGTTTGAACATCATCCAATTTGATTTTCCAAAATCACTCAAGCCGGGATATTATCGAGTTATTGTTATCTTTTTCACTCAAAGAGTAAGTCTTCGCCCTATTTCCCCATATTTCTCATATTTTTTGAAGGAATAAAATGCACATAGGGTGGTTCTTGAAAATAAAAAGTGAAATATTGCATGCATGTGAGTTATACTCTGTAATATAGGAAAGGGAAAAACAAGTTTGGGTTATTATTCTCTAAAGGGGGTTAGTAGTGTAAGGGGTCACCTAGTGTTTGATAAAATTCTCAATTGAGTACAATATTGCTAATACTAAGTGAAATATGTCACATTGTGGAATAGATTGTTGGTGCTAGACGGTCCGGTGAATTGTGATAGAAATTAAAAACGGGACGACTCGAGGTATGTATGGCTAACTTTAATCTTCGTAGAGTCACCTTGTTGGTGTCCGAACATTCGGTGTGAGCTTCTTGCTGAGTATAAGTTAATTGATTTTCTAGTTGTGTTGAGATATGAGAGTTCATTCTTTGATTTTCTTCGTCGACTATCGTGATAATTGAAATTGTGAAAGGTGATTTCTATGTGATTACTCTAGCATGTGCAAGATTCATAAAATACTTGAGTATGTTGGTATGAAAGAATGGTAATAAACTCAAACGTGCAAATGTATCTAAGTGATAAGGTATGTGTAACAAGTGATGAAAGGGAGTTGTGAATTGATCTAATTGAACTAAATGACCATGGAAATATCGTATATGACTCATTTTTTGCAAGGTTTATTGTCTCTTAACTTCATATGGATTGTTGGTTGTAATGAATTTATATTCTTGTTGATGAGAATCTTTGTGGTTGAATTAATAGATGATAAAGACTATTTTGAACACATGATTGTTTGGGTGTTATGAAGTTGTACTCCTGATGATACGAAGCCCTGTGATTAAATTGTGGGCTATTATTGTTTTCCATGAAAGGTGATGGTAAGGTGGGATCGGGTTGCACGCTGCAACATAAGTAATAAGGTTGTGATGTGATTGTACGGTGGGATCGGGTTACACGCCACAACATGAGGTAATAAGGGTGGAGAGATAACAAGGGTGGAGTGTAAATTGTACTATGGAATCGACTTTCACGTTGCAACAAAAGTAATAAGAGTGTAATGTGATTGTGAGGTGGGATTGGGTTGCGCGCCGCAACAGGGGAAATGATTGAAATAAAAAACTGTGGAAACCTCATTTGTGATTCTCTGTATCTCTGGGATATTTTTTTGGGTTTCTTTAACTTCCTCATATATGTGTATTTATTGATTTTCCATTGAGTAAAGTTGGTTATACATACTAGTACTATTCAATGGTACTAACGTCCTTTTGGCCGGGGGCGCTACATATTTTATATGGATATAGGTGGGTCCATAGCAAGTAGCTCAGCTCGCCGTTAGTGGTGCCTCCTCCTCATTTTTCAGCAGTACTGATGAGCCCCACTTCCTCCTGGGGACGTGTGTAATTCATGCCATCTCTTTTGAGTCTGTTATGTATTGTAAGGTATAGACGGGGCCTTGTTGCCGGCAAGTATTGTATAAACTTCTAGTATTCGTAGAGGCTCCGTAGACATGATGTGGGTGTAAATATGTATTTTGGGTAGTAACTGTACGTATTAGGAATCGTGGTCGTATTGGAAATTTATGTATGTAATGTGTAAGTTTTTGGGAATCAACTGTTAAAATGCTAAAAGAGAAATGAAATTAAGTTTGTAAATCCACGCTTAAATCCTAAGTTGCTATTTCATATGGAATATGGTGCATTGCATATACGGGGAAACGTATTAGGTAGGAAAGACAATTCAGGTCCGCTTAACCGGGTTCACCTGGTTAGGCGCTGGTCTCGTCCCTCGGTTTTGGGGCGTGACGAACTTGGTATCATAGTGTAAGTTTTTAAAAGTGTCCTAGGATGTCTCGGAGTCGTTTCTAGTAGAGACCTTCTGATCAGTGTGTTGTCGACCACATCTATAATTAGGGCGCTGCATGGACATTTAGGAAAGTACCCTTTTATTGTTATTCTATATCGTGCGATGTGGTGGAAGGTGAGGTTGTCTATTCCTAACTCGTGCATTGTTCTAATTTTTAGTAAATTGTACCCAATAAGAGAGCTCGACTCGTCCTAGAGGGCAATGCCACCCGAGGAGTGGCCGTGAATTCTTTATCTGATGGTGCGAGTGAGAATGATTCCAAGACACTGAATCTGCCTGACTCTTCCATCCCAGGCCAGGATATTCCTATTCCTGCTCCAGCAGAGGGTGCTACAGTCCCTCCCGTTGATGTTTTTGATCCTTCTTCAGTCCCAGCTTCTGGTCCCAGTATTTCTGATGGGGACCTCAAGGGAGCCATTCAAATGTTGACCCAGTTAGTGGCCTCTCAGGCCCAAAGACAAGTGCTGCCCCTGCATCCTCTGGCGAGCAAAGTGATTCTTCAGGTTCCACGGTCAACTAGTTTGTGCGGTTAGCCCCTCTAGAGTTCTCAAGTACCGACCTAGAGGCCGACCCTCAGGAGTTTATTCATGATATGTACAAGACCCTCCGAGTTATGAGGGCTACTGAGACAGAGGGGATTGAGTTGACTTCCTATCGTTTGAAGGGAGCGGCATATTCGTGGTTTGAAATGTGGGAGAGTTTCCTTAGAGAGGGGAGCCCTCCGGCTAGGTGGGAGGAGTTTGTGGATGCCTTTATGGATCATTTCCTGCCTGTCGAGATTATGGAAGCCCGTGCAACAGAGCTTGAGGCCCTCAAGCAAAGCAATATGAGTGTGTGGGTATATCATTTGGAGTATTTGTGCTTGTCCAAAAATATTGTTCACATGGTGTCTACTATGGAGGCTAGAGTTCGTCGGTCTGTTCAAGGCCTTGGTCCCTTGGTTATTAATGAAGTTGCTACAGCTGCCTTGCATTCGAATATTAATTATGGGCAAATAGTGGGATTTGCCCAAGCTACAGAGGCTCGAAAATTGAAGATAAGGATAGAGATAGAGCAGTAGTAGGGCCTAGTTAGCGGGCAACCCTAGGAGCTCAGTTGGAGGTGTGAGATCAGCTTTAGGGAGAGGATCATATGGGCCATCTCAGTCGTATGCTCAATCCTCATCCAGTGCGCCGCCATTAGGGCACAGTTATCAGGAGCGAGGTCATTTTTGACCCGGTTCAGATAGCAAGAGGTTCTATCAGTCGAGTCGTTCAGGTGGGAGGTTCCAGCAGCATCAGATGGTCCCATGCCCTAAGTGTATGATTTCATACTGAGCCTTGTTACTTGGATATTTCGGTATGCTACATATGGGGAGTCAGGGGCCATGTTCAGCGAGATTATCGTGCGCCCCGTCAGGGCAGGTAGGGGTGCTGCTCAACCATCCAGTTCATCAGCCGCTACGTCCTCAGCATGACCTCCAGCACCAGGAGGGCGCGAAGTAGCTAGGGGTAGAGCATGGGGTCAAGGGGGACCCAGCCGATTTTATGCTTTAAGTGGTCGCCAGAGCACTGATGCTTCTCCAGATGTTGTCACAGGTATTCTGGCTGTTCAGTCACATGATGTTTATGCTCTTATTGATCCCGGGTCTTCTTTGTCATATGTTAATCCATTTATTGCTTCATGTTTTGGGATAGAACCCGAACAGCTTCACGAGTCGTTCTCTATGTAGACGCCGGTTGATGATTATACTACGGCCGTGCAAGTCTATAGAAATTGTGCTGGCACGGTGTGGTCAGGGTGCCATGACCAATCTTATTGAGTTAGAAATGGTAGATTTTTATGTAATTATGGGGATGGATTGGCTCTATTCGTGCTTTGCTAAACTCGACTGCTGAACCAGAATTATGAGACTCGAGTTTCCTTATGAATCAGTTATCGAGTGGGAGCGGAATAATGTTGTGCCAAGAGGTAGATTCATTTCGTACCTTAAAGCCTCAAAGATGATCAGAAAAAGGTGCATCTACCATTTGATCCAGGTTGCGGACACCACTTTAGAGGTGCCTGCTCCCGAATCTATGCATATTGTGAATGGATTTCTTGAAGTATTTCTGTACGAGTTTCCTGGGAGTCCACCAGATAGAGAGATCGATTTTGGGATTGATGTATTGCCAGATAAGTAGCCAGTATCTATTCCACCGTACAGGATGGCGCCAGCAGAATTAAGGGAGTTGAAGGAACAAGTGAAAGTTCTATTAGAAAAGGGTTTTATTCGGCCAAGTGTGTCGCCTTGGAGCGCACCGGTTCTCTTTTTCAGAAAGAAGGATGGATAGCTTCGGATGTGTATTGATTATCGGCAGCTCAACAAGGTCACTATCAAGAATAAATACACATTGTCTTAGATAGATGATTTGTTCTACCAGTTCCAAGGTGCTTAGTTATTCTTGAAGATTGATTTGCGGTCCGGGTATCACCAGTAAAAAATCAGAGAGCAGGATATACCTAAGAGTGCCTTCAGGACTCGTTATGGGCACTTTGAATTTCAGGTAATGTCTTTTGGGCTAACCAATGCCCCAACTCCTTTGTAATTATCTTCATTAACGATATTCTTGTTTATTCGCGGAGTCAAGAGGATCTTGCCAATCACCTCAGGGAAGTTCTGCAGACTCTCCATCAGCACCAATTGTATGTAAATTTTTCAAAATGTGAGTTTTGGCTTGAATGAGTCACCTTTTTGGGCCATGTTGTTTCCAGGGAGGGAATTCGGGTTGATCCCCAAAAGATTGTAGCGGTGAAGGATTGTCCTAAGCCAACGACCCCGACAAAGATTGGCAATTTCTTAGGTCTAGCAGGGTATTATTGGAGGTTTGTGGAGGGGTTCTCTACCCTCACCTCCCCATTGACTAAGATGACGCAGAAAGTAGTTATGTTTCAGTGGTCCGATACATATGAAAAGAGTTTCCAGGAATTAATGTTGAGATTGACTTCGGCACCAGTGTTGACCTTGTCAGAAGGTTCAGGGGGATTTGGTTTATTGTGATGCTTCGGGGGTTGGTTTGGGATGTGTGTTGATGCAATGTGGTAAAGTTATAGCGTATGCTTCAAGGCAGCTCAAGAATCACAAGAAGAATTATCCGACGCATGATTTGGAGCTTGCAAAGGTTGTGTTTGCATTAAAAATCTGGCGGCATGATCTTTATGGGGTCCATGTGGACGTGGTCACAGACCACGAGAGTCTTCAGTATTTATTCAAGTAGAAAGATTTGAAGTTATGGCAACAGAGGTGGTTAGAATTGCTCATAGACAATGATATGAATATTTTGTACCATCTAAGAAAGGCGAATGTGGTAGCCTACGCTCTTAGTCGGAAATCCATGGGTAGCTTGGCACATTTAGAAGCCGATCAGAGGCTTTTGGCTCGGGAATTTTATCAGTTGGCCAGTATGCGGGTCTGTCTTTCGGCCTCATATGAGGGGAATGTCGTGGTGCGTAATGGGGCAGAGTCTTCACTTGTAGCAAAAGCCAAGGGAAAGCAATTCAGGGATCCAGTTTTGGCACAGTTGGTGGAAGCAATTATGAATCACAAGACTTCAGAATTCTCATAGAGCTTATGTGTTCCTGATGTGGATGATCTCCGAGAAAGGGGTAATGGCAGAGGCTCATAATTCCAGGTATTACGTACACCCAGGTTCTAAGAAAATGTATCACGATCTAAAGGAAATTTATTAGTGGAATATGGAAATGGGAGATGATCAATGTGGACTTCGTGGTGCGTTTACCTCGCACTCCACATAGGTTCAACTCGATTTGGGTGATAGTGGATCGACTCACGTAATAAGCTCACTTCTTGCCATTCAAATCCACCGATACTGCAGAACAATATTCTCATTTGTATCTCAAAGAAATAGTCAGGCTCCATGGCACTCTAGTATCTATTATCTCGGATCGTGGGACCGAGTTCACAACTAACTTTTGGAAGAAATTTCAGCAAAATTTGGGTACGCAGGTAAATCTCAGCACATCACTCCATCCACAAACTGATGAGCAGGCAGAGCGGACCATTCAGACGCTTGAAGATATGTTGCGGGCTTGTGTATTAGATTTCAAGGGTAGCTGGGATAATCACTTGCCGCTTATAGAATCTGCGTACAATATCAGATTTCATGCTAGTATTCAGATTGCCCCCTTTAAGGCATTGTACATAAGGAGATGTAGATCTCCGATCGGGTGGTTTGAGGTTAGTGAAGCAGAATTGTTAGGACCAGATATTGTGCACCAAGCTATGGAAAAATTTAAAGTCATTCAGGAAAGGATGAAGACTGCTCAGAGTTGTTAGAATTCCTATGCGGACGTTCGTCGAAGAGATTTGGAGTTTCAAGTAGATGATTGGGTATTCTTGAAGGTGTCCCCCATGAAGGGAGTAATGCGGTTTGGGAAGAAAGGAAAATTGAGCCCTAGGTATGTCGGGTCATATCAGATCGCTCAAAGGATAGGAGAGGTGGTCTATCGGCTGGAATTTCCCCCTGAAATGTCATTAGTGCACCTGGTGTTCCATGTGTCTATGTTGAAGAAAGTGGTTGGAGATCCATCAGTCATCGTGCCAGTGGAGACTATTGAGGTTAATGAAGAATTATCGTATGAAGAGGTGCCGGTTGCTATTCTTGATAGGCAAGTCCATAGATTCAGGAACAAAGAAATTGCTTCAGTTAAAGTGTTGTGGCGAAGTCAACAAGTTGAAGAAGCCACGTGGGAAGTGGAGAATGAAATGAAAGAGAAATATCCCCATTTGTTTGAATAAGTTATGTTATGTTCAGTTTTGTTATGTTCGGTTTTGTGCAAAAGCACCCCATTATCCCGTAATTGCTCTACTATTGTAACTTTTCAAGTTGTGCCATAATTGTGTATGATGTGACTATTTGAGTAATGTACAACCCCTTGGAGTAAAATACGTGAAACTCATGTGATGGTTAAATGATTAATTGAAGTGTAGATGGGTAATGATTAATTGAAGTTTATATTGCATGTCGAAGTAATTGAATTATATAGGACTTGTCGAGGTGACCAAATCATGTGCAAGGCCATGAAATAACAAGTTATGTGTGGAATTGGTTAGGAACATGTGTTTCGGGAGCTCTCTGGCAGGTTGATAGGCCTAATTGCAGCGGAAAATCTGACGAAATTTTTAGAAAATATCAGAGTTAGTAAAAATTGGGGGTTTCCATATTGTGTTTTCTAAACCAAATGATTTTCCGATCCTCATTCGAGGATGAATGATTTTAAGTGGGGGAGGATATAAAGACCCGTAAAATTTCTATGTCTAAAATAATGCCTGAATAGGTCCATGTGCTGTTATAACCGTAGAAATTCTTAAAACGGTCCTATTTTGAGTAAAAAGTATCCCAGAAGTTGAAAGATTAAATTTTCCAGAAATTTCGCAGTATACGACGCACTATGCAGTCGCATAACAGGTATGCATACCGCATAGTAGTCGCATACCTGGACATGCTACTGCCCAAATTGAGGACAACTATGCGGCCCAGAATGCGATCGCATTTTGGATATGCGGATTGCATAGTTGTCGCATTCTTGTCCCATGGATTTTGCGAGGGAGGTTATGTGACGCACTATGCGATCACATAACAGGTATGCGGACCGCATAGTGGTCGCATACCTGGGCAGTGTGATTCCTATGTTGGCCCATTTGAAGGCCAACTATGCGACCGGAATGCGGACCGCATAGCAGGAATGTGATCGCATTCCTGACATTTTTGTGTCGGGCCTCCTATTTTCTAAATTTAAAACTCGACCTCCTGTTTTATAAAACACACCTTCCCTTCATTTTTAACGAATTTCTGACCTAAAATAGAGAGAGAAAAAGAGATTTCTTCAGAGAGAAGGTTTCAACATCATCCAATTAGATTTTCCAAAATCACTCAAGCTTGGAAATTATCGAGTTATTGTCATCTTCTTCACTCAAAGAGGAAAGTCTTCACCCTATTTCCCCAATTTCTCAGATTTTGTGTAAGAATAAAATACACATAGGTTGGTTCTTGAAAATAAAAAGTGAAACCTTGCATGCATGTGAGTTAAACCCCGTAACCAGGGAAAGGAAAAAACAAGGTTGGGTAATTATTCTCAAAGGGGGGTTAGTAGTCTAAGGGGTCACATAGTGTTTGATAAAATGCTCAATTGAGTACAAGATTCCTAATTCTAAGTGAAATATGTCATATTGTGGAATAGATCGACGGTGCTAGATGGTCCGGTGAATTGTGATAGAAATTAAAAATGGGACGACTCGAGGTATGTATGGCTAACTTTAATCTTTGTAGAGTCACCTTGTTGGTGTTCGAACATTCGGTGTGAGCTTCTTGTTGAGTATATGTGAATTGATTGTCCGGTTGTGTTGATATGTGAGATTTCATTCTTTGATTTTCTTAGTCGATTATCGTGATAATTGAAATTGTGAAAGGTGATTTCTATGTGATTACTCTATCATGTGCAAGATTCGTTAAATGCTTGAGTATGTTGGTATGAAAGAACGGTAATAAACTCAAAGGTGTAAATGTATCTAAGTGATACGGGTTGTGTAACAAGTGATGAAAGGGAGTTGTGAATTGATATAATTAAACTAAATGACCATGGAAATATCGTATATGACTCATTGTTGGCAAGGTTTATTGTCGCTTAACTTCATATGGATTGTTGGTTGTAATGAATTTATATTCTTCTTGATGAGCATCTTTGTGGTTGAATTAATGGATGATAAAGATTATTGTGAGCACATGATTGTTTGGGTGTTATGAAGTTGTACTCTTGATGATACGAAGGCCTGTGATTAAATTGTGGGTTGTTATTGTTTGCTATGAAAGGTGATGGTAAGGTGGGAACAGGTTGCACGCTGCAAAAGAAATGTAAGGTGGGATCGGGTTGCACGCTGCAACAGAAGTAATAAGGGAGTGATGTAATTGTTAGGTGGGATCGGGTTGCACGCCGCAACACGAGGTAATAAGGGTGGAGAGGTAACAAGGCTAGAGTGTAAATTGTACGGTGGGATCGGGTTGCACGCTGCAACATAAGTAATAAGGGGGTATTGTGATTGTGAGGTGGGATCGGGTTGCGCGCCGCAACAGGGGAAACGATTGAAATAAGAAACTGTGGAAACCTCATTTTTGATTCTCTGTATCTCTGTGCAATATTCGTTTGGGTTTCTTTAACTTCCCCATATATGTGTATTGTTTGATTTTACATTGAGTAAAGTTGTTTATACATACTAGTACTATTCAATGGTACTAACGTCCCTTTTGTCGGGGGCGCTACATGCTTTATATGGATGTAGGTGGTTCCATAGCAGGTAGCTCAGCTCGCCGTTAATGGTGCCTCCTCCTCATTTTCAGCTGTACTGGTGAGCCCCACTTCTTCGTGGGGCCGTGTGTAATTCATGCCATCTCTTTTGAGTATGTTATGTATTGTAAGGTATAGCCGGGGCCTTGTTTCCGACAAGTATTGTATAAACTCCTAGTATTCGTAGAGGCTCCATAGACATGATGTGGGTGTAAATATGTATTTTGGGTAGTAACTGTACGTATTCGGAATCGTGGTCCTTATTGGAAACTTATGTATGTATTGTGTATGTTTTTTGGGAATCAACTATTGAAATGATTAAAGAAATATGAACTTAAGTTTGTAAATCCACGCTTAAATCCTAAGTTGCTATTTCATATGTAATATGGTGCATTGCATATACCGGGAAACGCGTTGGGTAGGAAAGGCAATTTAGGTCTGCTTGACCGGGTTTACCTATTTAGGCGCCGGTCTCATCCCTTGGTTTTGGGGCGTGACACAAGGATCCTAACGCCAGCAACATCAATCCAACGGGATTTCCACAAGATTTCTTGAAATAAAAATTCAAACGAGGTTTCTTATCATCTTAAGCAACGTGAAATTTTGCAATTCTAAAAGAGTATGGTGAAACCTTTTTTAAGAATATCATACTGATTTTTTCCTACTCTAGGTATGTTAAGGCTATCCCTCCTTTCTTTTTGGCATGATCTATACGACACGAACGAAACAAGCAAATGCATAAATTCCATAAATGACTCTATTCATAAAAATACTAGAGATGCTTATGTTCTTGATTCCCCATGTGTCATACTATTTTTTCATCTGTTCATGGGTCTCAAAAATATGTAAGTTGGTAGTTTATTTCATGATATTAATCAGAGGCATAATGGCCTTATGACGTATTGAGAGATTTTATTAACGTATTTCATATGCATTTATACATGCACATTGACCCATCACCAGATGGTGTTATATATGCGTATATATATATGTGTGTGTGTGGGGGGGGGGATATGGGAAAGGTTATGGCGTTATATACGCACCACCACCTAATCAGCTGGTATACGTTGATGATTTTGCCCATAGTGGCCAAGATGATATGATGGGATTCCCTTAGAGGTTTATGATATTATGAAACATGTACCTATGCACGACATGACATTCATATGCATATGCATGACACTATAATTATTTCATGATTTACAGAATTATCCAGACTTTCAGGTTTAGTCATGTACTCTATATTTCTTCAACGTCTGTTATGTACTTATTTATGTGCCTTACATACTCGGTACATTATTTTTACTGACGTCCCTTTTGCTTGGGCACTCTGCGTTTCATGCCCGCAACTTCTGATAGACAGGTCGAGAGTCCTCCAAGTAGGCGATAGTTCTGTAAAAGATGTTGGTGCACTCCATTTGCTCCGGAGTTGCTTGTTTGGTATGGCGGGGCTCCCGACCTTTATGCAATTATCTATCCTTAGAGTCTTGTAGAGATATGTCATGTAGGTAAAAGATTGTACGGCCTTGTCATCCTATGTTTAGTGTATTAGTGGTTATTTTGGTCTTAGAGGCCCATATGTTTTATGTATAAGTTGGTACTACATGTAGTATTCTACCGATTTCACGGAAGTCTCTCCAGCTCAGTTATCTATGATAGTATGATACGAAAATATACGCTATGTTGTTACTTGGTTGATTAAGGTATAGGGTGCCCCTCAGGGCCCATCGGTTTGGGTCGTGACAGAAGTGGTATCAGAGCTATGGGTTATGAGAATGATAAGTGCATCAATCAACATTCGAGAATGAATGTTCCAAAGTGGGGAATGATGTTATGCCCCGCAGTATTATATTACGATGATGTTACGCCTTGCAGTATTATATTACGATGATGTTATGCCCCGCAATTGTAACGACCCGGCCGGTCGTTCCGTGAGATTTGCCCTGTTTCCCCCGTTTCCCCCGTTCCTGCTTTGTCATACGTTTCTTAGCCTATTTATGTTGTGTTGGGTTGGTTGGTTCGGGTTCGGAGTTGTCGTGGTGAGAATTGAGACGCTTAGTCTCTTAAATTAGCTTAATAGTTGAAAAAGTCAATTGGGAGTTGATTTATTGGTAAATAACATCAGAATGCGGATTTTATGGATCGGATAGCTTTGTTAGGTGATTTGGGACTTAGGAGTGTGTTCGTAATGTAGTTTTGATTTCCGGTGTAGAATTAGGCTTGAATTGGCGAAAGTTAGTTTTTGGCGATTTCCGATCGGTAGTGGGAAATAGGCTATCGGGGTCGGAATGGGATTCTGGAAGTTGGAGCAGATTCGTAATGTCATTTTGGATATGGGTGCAAATTTTCAGGTCAATCGTATGTGTTGTGGTTGGGTTCGACATCATTGGCGAAATTTAGAAGTTTCAAAGTTCATAGGCTTGAATTTGATGAATTTTTTGTGTTTTCGTGTTGTTTTTGGTGTTTCGAAGGCTCGACTAAGTTTGAATGATGATATGAGGTGCGTTGGTAGGATTGGTTGAGGTCCCGGGGCCCTCGTGTGTATTTCAGATGCTCAAACGGGCACTTTTTGGACTTAATAAGTATGTTGTTTTATGGTGTTTTAGCAGCAGTGAATTCTTCAATGCGATCGCGTGGACTCATCCGGGATCGCGTAGAGTAAAATAGTGGGGTAGGAATTTTTTTCTACGTGATCGCGTGGTTAGGATTACGATTGCATAGGTTGGTCAGGTAGAGCAGTGCGATCGCATGGGCTTAGGTGCGATCACGTAGTGGTGCTGAGGCGCGTGTGTGGGATGGATAATTGTTCTATGTGATCGTGTGTGTTGGTATGCAATCGTATAAAGTGGGATGATCTGTGCATCGCGAACGAATCCGTGGGTATGCGATCGCCCTAAAGTGGGAGTAAGTGTTGGGCAGAATGTTTTTAAGCCCACTATTGTGAAATTTTCATAACTTTCCTCCATTGTTAAACAAGTTAAGAGCTATCTGAGAGGGTTTGAAGAAGAAATCAAAGGGGTCAGTGGGAGGTAAGGTTCCAACTTCATAAATCATTTCAATATCATTCTAAGAAATTTAACCGGAAAATTGTTGAAGTTAAACCCAAATTTGGGGAAGACAAGTGCCTGGAATTTGGAATTTTCTTTTGAGGATTTGAGTGGGAAATTGTTGTTCGATTTTAGTGTTATTGCTATATATAGAGTCGTGGTAGGACGAGGATTCTAGTGATGTAAATTTTATCAAATTCTGAGACCTGGGCCCGGGGCTCGGGTTTGGCTACGAGAATATTTTATAAATTGATAGTTTTCGATTGGGTTATGTTCCTTTAGCGTATATTAATGATGTTAATCTGGTTTCGGTTAGATTCAGAGCAGTCGGGAGACAATTTGAGGGGAAAGAGCATCATGGATTAGTATTCTGGCCCGGTAGAGGTAAGTAATGGTTATTAATCTTGTCCTGAGGGTATGAAACCCCGGTGTCAAGATTCAAGTGTAGATACCGAGTGTTAGCCATCTATTCTGTGCGGAGCCGGAGTTCGGGATATAGAGGTAGCTGTTCAACGTCTGCAACATCTTTATTTTTCCCTTCTTTTGTTGTACATAGCCATTCGTCCGGAGATTTTGTAATATAATCGTAGACGTGTTGGTATATTTCTTAGATGTGCATGACCTGTGTGAAGATTCAGGTGCAGATACCGAGTGTTAGGCATCTATTCCGTGCGGAGCCGAAGTTCGGGATATAGAGGTAGTTGTTCAACGTCTGTAACATCTTTATTTTTCCCTTCTTTTGTTGTACCTAGCCATTCGTCCGGAGATTTTGTAATATAATCGTAGACATGTTGGTATATTTCTTAGATGTGCATGACCAGTTGACTCTGAATTTCGGGGGATGGTTTAGACTATTTAGTTGTTTATTTTGCCTAATGAATCCAGTGATTCTATATACTTTATGAAATGTTGAAATTGCCTGGGACTTTAGAAAGAAACTGTAATTATGTGATTGTTGGGTAGCCTAGTTCCACGACAGGCGCCATCACGGCCAGATTAGGATTTGGGGTCGTGACAAGTTGGTATCAGAGCCTAGGTTACATAGGACTCAACGGTCATGAGCAGGTTTAGTAGAGTCTTGCGGATCGGTACGGAGACGTTTGTACTTATCTTCGAGAGGTTGTAGAACCCTTAGGAATAATCTCATTTTTCTTGAATTCTGTCGTCCCATTTTGTTGATTCTGGAAATATAAACTTCTGTTTTTTCCTTCTCTCACAAATGGTGAGGGCTCGTGCTACCGATCAGGATGATCAGCCACCAGTAAGACAAGCGAGTGGTCAGGGCCGCGGTCGAGGCCGTGGTAGAGGTATGGGGCCAGCCCGTGCAGCAGCCAGGGCAGTGGCAGTTGATCCCCCTACTGTTCAAGGTCAGATTCCCGCCACACATACTCCAGCGGGACATGCTCAAGCACCGGCAGTGCCTATTATTATTACAGGTCTTTAAGAGAGCTTGGCCTAGATCTTGACGGTGTATACCACCCTTACTCAAGCAGTTGCCGCTACTTCTCAGGCCAGGGGAGGCAGTCAGACTCCAGTTGCCCGGACACCTGAGCAGGGTAATCAGGACCAGCAGACACCGGGAACGATTCCAGCCCAACCGGTTGCTCCAGTCCGGGACTTCGTGGATCCGGCTATGCTAGAGGAAGAGGAGCATAGAATGGAGAGATTTAGCAGAATACATCCTCCGAAATTTTGTGGTGTTCAGGGCGAGGATGCCAGGGTGTTTTGGATAAGTGTTAGAGGATATTGCATAGTGCAGGGATTTTGGAGACCAGTGGGGTCTCATTTGCTACATTTTAGTTTTCTGGTGCTACTTTCACTTGGTGGGAGTCTTTTGAGAGGCATCGGCGTGTTGGTTCAGCACCCCTCACCTGGCAGCAGTTCTCCACTATCTTTTTGGAGAAGTATGGACCACAGTCACACAGGGAGGAGCAACGCAGGCTTTTGAGCAGCTGCGTCAGGGGGAGCTATCAGTGATAAAGTATGAGATGCGGTTTTTGAAGCTAGCTCGTCATGCTACTGAGTTGGTCCCTACTAATAGGGAGAGGGTTAGGGGGTTCGTGGATGGCCTCACTTATCGGCTCTGCCTATTTATGACCCGGGAGAGAGTATCAAATACTACATTCGAGCAGGTTGTTCACATTGCTCGATATATTGAGTCGGTTTCCGCCAGGAGCGGGAGGAGAGGGAGGCCAAAAAGCCTCGTGGATCGGGCAGTTCTAGTTGTGCTCCTTCCAGGGGGCAGTTTCAGCATGATAGAGGCCCTTGCCCCCTCAGTCAGCCCGCCTAACTTATAGTGGTGGATATTCGGGGCATGGTACCCGTGGTTCTCAGCCAGGCCATACATCATTTGGTGCCCTCCCAGCTTAGAGTGCAGCTCGAGCACCACCAGCTCAGAGTTCTTTTATGCCTGAGTCTTCCAGTGGCCATTCTGGTGCCAGAGGTTTCTATCTGTCCCTGCCTCCAGCTCCAGGGAGTTGTTTTGAGTGTGGAGAGTTCGGGAACATGTGGAGGCAGTGTCCCCGTCGTCCCGGTGGTTCTTCTCAGTAGAGGGGCCAACCCTCAACTTTAGCTCCAGTTACTTCACAACCCGCCCAAGCAGACAGGGGTAGTAGTTAGTCAGCTAGAGGCCGCCCTAGAGGGGGAGGTCGAGCAGGTGGTGGTCAGCCCTATATGTACGCATTTCTTGCGAGGCCAGATGCTATGGCCTCCGATGCAGTGATCACAGGTATTGTCTCAGTCTGTTACCGAGATACTTTGGCTTTATTTGACCCTGGTTCTACATATTCCTATGTTTCTTCATATTTTGCCCATATTCTGGTTATGCACATTGAGTCTTTAGTTACCTCTGTTCACGTATCGACTCTGGTTGGCGATACTGTTATTGTGGACCATGTGTATCGGTCGTATGTGTTATCTATTGGGGGTCTGGAGACCCGAGTGGACCTACTATTACTCATCATGGTCGATTTTGATGTGATATTGGGCATGGATTGGTTATCTCCGTGTCATGTTGCTATTGATTGTCACACTAAGACTGTGACCTTAGCTATGCCGAGATGTTCGAGGGTTGAGTGGAGAGGTTCTTCTGAGTATATTCCTAGTAGGGGGATTTCCTACCTGAACGCTCAGCACATGGTTGAGAATGGGTGTTTATCTTATCTGGATTTTGTGAGGGATTTCAGTGGTGAGACTCCTACTATTGATTCGGCTCCTATTGTACGTGACTTTCCGGACGTGTTCCCTGCAGACCTGCCGGGCATGACACCTGACAGGGACATTGATTTTGGTATTGACCTGGTGCCAGGAACCCAGCCTATTTCTATTCCACCTTATCGTATGGCACCCACAGAGCTAAAGGAATTAAAGGAGGAGCTTCATGAACTCCTAGATAAGGGGTTCATTTGGCAGCTGAACAGAGTTAAGGTAAGGAATCGGTATCCCTTGCCTCATATAGATGACTTGTTTTATCAGTTACAGGGTTCCAAGGTATATTCCAATATTTACTTGCGTTCCGGTTATCATCAGTTGAAGATTCGGGGGACACACATCCTGAAGATTGCTTTCAGGACTATATATGGTCATTATGAGTTCCTAGTTATGTCATTTGGGCTGACCAATGCCCCAACAACCTTTATGCACTTGATGCATAATGTATTTCAGCTTTATCTGGATTCTTTCGTCATCATGTTCATTGACGATATCTTGGTGTATTCCCGATCTCGCGAGGATCATGAGCAGCATTTGAGAGTTGTGCTTCAGACCTAGAGATAGAAAAGACAGTATGCAAAATTTTCGAAGTTTGAGTTATGGCTGAATTCAATAGAATTCTTGGGGCACGTGGTGTTCAACGAGGGTATTCAGGTTGATCCGAAGAAGGTAGAGGCGGTGCATGGTTCGCCTAGACCATCATCAGCTACTGAGATTCGCAATTTCCTTTGTTTGGCAGGGTACTATCGTCATTTCGTCGAGGGATTCTCATCTATTGTTGCACATATGACCAGACTGACCCAAAAGGGTGGTCAGTTCAGATGGACCGAGGAGTGTGAGGAGAGCTTTTAGAAGCTCAAGTTAGCTTTGACTACAGCCCCGGTATTGATTTTGCCTACGGGTTCAGGTTGTTATACATTTTACTGTGATGCCTCAAGAGTTGGCCTTGGAGCGATTTTGATGTTGGACTATATGGTGATTGCCTATGTGTCCAGACATTTGAAGGTGCACGAGAATAATTATCCAGTGCATGATTTTGAGCTAGCAGCTATTGTTCACGCCTTGATGATTTGGTGTCATTATTTGTATGGAGTGCATTATGAGACTTTCACTGATCACCGTAGCTTGCAGGATCTGCTTAAGCAGAAGGATTTGAATTTGCGTCAGATGAGGTGGTTGGTTCTTCTCTAGTATTATGATCTCACTATTTTATATCATCTGGGGAAGGCCAATGTAATGGCCGATGCCCTGAGTCGCAGAGCAGATAGTTTGGGGAGCCTAGCCTACCTTCCAGTTGCAGAGCATCCATTGGCTCTTGATGTTCAGGCTTTATCAGGACAGTTGGTGAGATTGGATCTATCAGAGCCTCCGCGGGTATTGGCTTGTCTAGCCTCCAGGTCTTCTCTTTATGATTAGATCACAGCACGCCAGTATGATGATCCACATTTGATTGTTCTTCAGGACAGGGTCCGTCACCGTAATGCCAGGAATGTGTTATTGGTGATGATGGGGTCATAAGGATGCAAGGCCGAATTGGCATGCCCCATGTAGATGGGCTTCGAGATTTGATTCTAGCTGAGGCCCATAGTTCGCGGTATTCCATCCACCCGGGTGCCGCGAGGATGTATCAGGATCTGCGACAACATTATTGGTGGAGGCGGATGAAGAAAGATGTTGTTGAGTTTGTGGCTCGGTGTCTCAACTATCAGCATATCAAGTATGAGCACCAGAGACCAGGTGGATTGCTTCAAAGATTTGATATTCTGTAGTGGAAGTGGGAGCGAATCACCATAGACTTCGTAGTTGGGCTCCCACGGACTTCGAGGAGGTTTGATGTTATATGGGTTATTGTGGATCGGCTGACCAAGTCCGCGCACTTCATTCCTATTGTACTGCTTATTCTTCGGAGCGGTTAGCTGAGATTTATATCAGGGAGATTTTCCGATTGCATGGGGTTCCACTTTTTATCATTTATGATAGAGATACTCAGTTCGCATCTCGATTTTAGAGAGTTGTACAGAGTGAGTTAGGTACTTAGGTCGAGTTGAGCACAACGTTTCATCCTCAGACCGACGGGCAGTCGGACTGTACTATTCAGATTTTGGAGGATATGTTGCGTGCATGTGTCAATGATTTTGGGGGTTCATGGGACCAGTTTCTGCCACTCGCGGAGTTTGCATATAATATTGGTTATCAGTCGAGTATCCAGATGACTCCGTATGAGGCTTTATATGGTAGGAGGTGCATATCTCTGGTTGGTTGGTTCGAGCCGGGCGAGGCTAGGCTATTGGGCATAGACTTGGTTCAGGATGCGTTGGGTAAGGCGAAGTTATTCAGGAGCGGCTTTGCACGGCGCAGTCTAGGCAGAAGAGTGATGCAGACCGGAAGGTCCAGCATGTGTCCTTCATGGTTAGGGAGAAGGTTTTGCTGAAGGTGTCACCCCTGAAGGGTGTTATGAGGTTCGGGAAGAGGGAAAAGTCGAGTCCCATGTTCATTGGGCCATTTGAGGTGCTTCAGAGGATTGTGGAGGTGGCTTATAGACTTGCCTTGCCTCCCAAATTATGGAGTATTCATCCGGTTTTCTATGTTTTGATGCTCCAGAAGTATGTTAGTGACCCGTATCATGTTTTTGACTTCAGCACGGTTCAGCTCGAGGGTGATATGTCATATGAGGTAGAGCCAGTGGCTATTTTGGATCGTCAGGTCAGAAAGCTGAGGTTTAAAGATATAGCTTCTGTGAAAGTTCAGTGGATAGGGCAGGCGGTGGAGGATACCACCTGGGAGACCGAGCAGGAGATGCGAGACAAATATCCTCACTTATTCGAGACTCCATATATGTTTCTAGACCTGTTCGAGGACGAACATTTGTTTAAGAGGGGGAGGATGTAACGACCCGGCCGGTCGTTCCGTGAGATTAGCCCAGCTTCCCCTATTTCTGCTTTATCATATCTTAGACTATTTATGTTGTGTTGGGTCGGTTGGTTCGGGTTCGGAGTAGTCGTGGTGAGAATTGAGACGCTTAGCCTCTTAAATTAAATTAATAGTTGAAAAAGTCAACTGGGAGTTGACATATTGGTAAAAGACCTCGAAATGCATATTTTATGGCTCGGATAGCTTCGTTAGGTGATTTGGGACTTAGGAGTGTGTTTCGAATGAGGTTTTTATGTCCGGTGTAGAATTAGGCTTGAATTGGCAAAAGTTAGTTTTTGGCGATTTCTGGTAGGCAGTGAGAAATAGGCTATCGGGGTTTGAATGGTATTCCAGATGTTGGAGCAGGTTCGTAATGTCATATTGGATATGTGTGCAAATTATCAGATCAATCGGATGTGTCTTGTTTGGTTTCAGCATCATTGGCGAAATAAAGAAGATTAAAAGTTCATAGGCTTGAATTTGATGTAATTTTGGTCTTTTCGTGTTGTTTTGGTATTTCAAAGGCTCGACTAAGTTTGAATGATGATATAGGTTGTGTTGGTAGGATTGGTTGAGGTTCTGGGGGCCTCGGGTGTATTTCAGATGCTCAAACGGGCACTTTTTGGCCTTAAGAAGTCCCTGTTTTTTGGTGTTTTAGAAGTAGTGAATTGTTCAATGCGATCGCGTAGAGTAAAAGAGTGGGGCAGACATTTTTTTCTATGCGATCGCGTGGTTAGGATTCCGATCGCATAGTTTGGCCCCGTAGAGTAGTGCGATCCCGTGGGATTTGGTGCGATCGCATAGTGGTGCTGAGGCGCGTGTGTGAGATGGAGAATTGTTCTATGCGATCACGTGTGTTGGTATGTAATCGCATAGAGTGGGCTGGTCTGTGCATCACAAAGGCATCCCTGGGTATGCGATCGCACTGAAGGGGGCGTAAGTGATGGGCGGAATGTTTTTAAGCCCACTATTATGAAATTTTCATCACTTTCCTCCATTGTTAAACGAGTTCAAAGCTATTTGAGAGAGTTTGAAGAAGATATCAAAGGGGCTCACTTGGAGGTAAGTTCCAACTTCATAATTCGTTTCTATATCATTTTCTAAGCAATTTAACCGGATAACTGTTGAAGTTAAACCAAAATTTGGGGAAGATAAGTGCATGGAATTTGGAATTTTCTTTTGAGGATTTGAGTGGGCAATTGTGGTCCGATTTTAGTGTTCTTGGTATGTATAGAATCGTGGGGGGACGAGGATTCTAGTGATGTAAATTTTATCAAATTCCGAGACGTGGGCCCGGAGGTCGGGTTTGGCCGAATTTCGAGAAATTTGTATAAATTGATAGTTTTCGATTGGGTTGTGTTCCTTTAGAGTATATTGATGATGTTAATCTGGTTTTGGTTAGATTCGGAGCAATCGGGACCAATTTGAAGGGAAAGAGCATCGCACATTAGTATTGTGGCCCGTTAGAGGTAAGTAATGGTTATATCTTGTCCCGAGGGTATGAAACCCCGGACTTCATATTTCTCAATGTTTTTAGAATGGCGCACATGTCGGATGACAAGTATGTGGCGCGCACTGATTTTTGGATTGGACTTAGTCCTCTACGCGACAACTATCGAGTTGCATATTTTACTCTAAATCATATGTTAAATTGTGTTCTAAAGACTAATGCTATATTTTGGCTATTAGCCATATTTGGGGCCTCGTGCCGACTTGTTTAGACCCCTTGGGGAGTTTTACTGCTATTTCCTCACTGTTGATTTATGATTTACACTCAGTCATGTTGTGCTTAATTGTTTTTTTAAACTCAGCCTTATTTATACTGTTGTGAGATATAAAATGATGTTTTGGGTCGAGTACGCTGTTTTACTGATACGCCCGAGGGGCTTTTGAGATGCTTTGACTGAGTGAGGCCGAAGGAGCCCCTCCGGAGTCTGTACACACCCCCAATGAGCGCTACCTACTGAGTGCTGAGTGCCGAGTGATGAGTGATTGGGAGGCATGAGTGACAGTGAGGTTGCCCGAGGGCGTGATACTGAGTGGCTGTGAGGTGCTGAGTGATGTTCTGCCCGAGGGGAGATTTGTGATTCATGTTTTCGCCCGAGGGGCCACTTATGATTTATTTCATTTTTACACTAAATCCTTCGGTTATTCTTATTTATGAAATTGTTGGAAAAGATATTTTTCAAAGGATTTTTCTGAAGTTTGTTTTAAGGCATGATAATTTCATATATCTATGTATATACTGTTGGAAAGAAAGGTTGTGCATATTGTGAACTGATGATATTGATTTTTATGTATTTCTTGCTGCTTAAACTTGACTTATCCTCATTACTACTGATTTGGCATACTCACATTACTCCCTGCACCCCTGTGTGCAGATTCAGGTGCAGATACCGAGCTTTAGCCATCTATTCCGTGCGGAGTCGGAGTTCGGGATATAGAGGTAGTTGTTCAGCGTCCGCAGCATCTCTATTTTTCCCTTCGTTTATTGTATCTAGCTATTCGTCCGGCGATTTTGTAATATAATAGTACACTTTTTGGTATATTTCTTAGATGCTCATGATCTGTTGACTCCAGATTTTGGGGGATGGTTTAGACTATTTAGCTGTTTATTTTGCCTATTGAATTCAGTGGTTCTATACACTTTATGAAATGTTGAAATTGGTTGGTATTTTAGAAAGAAACTGTAATTATGTGATTGTTGGGTAGCCTAGTTCCACGATAGGCTCCATCATGGTCTGATTAGGATTTGGGGTCATGACAGCAATATTATATTACGATGATGTTATGCCTCAGAGTATTATATTACGTTGATGTTACGCCTCGCATAATTATATTACGATGATATTACGCTCTGCAGTATTAAATTACGACGATGATATACCATGTAGTATTGTACATCGGATTAGAAGTATCGTTATTTCTAATCCAACTTCTAAACCCTCGGTTATGACTTTCGTCTATACTCCGGGAGTGATTTTTTTCAAACAACTACCTAAATATGCACTATCTCTCAAGTAGATACATAATAAATAGGAACAGCTAATTGAGGGCCCTTCAATCAACTACAACAAGAACGTAGTTGAACAAATAGAGATTAATCAACCAATCAAAACTATATTAATAACACAATAAGTTCATCCCCCAACGGGTTCCACCAAAACCCTAGATTAAAGAAATTAGCTAAACATGTTCATAAGAATCAAACCCAAAATAACTTGCATAATTAAACTACAAAGTAATGAATAAAAGATGTAAAAATCAATGTTTTGCTTCTTTGAGCCGTATTCCACAGGCGTCTCTTGTCTCTAATGGTATCTCTCTCAAGTTGTGTTTTTGGGTCTATTTATATGTTTGGGATAAACCCTAAACATGTAGGAGACTTCTATTCAAACCGGGAAACACTTAAAATCTTCAAAACTCGAATTGGACTAGACCAGGGACCTGGCTTTATGGCCCAAACACATGGATAAAGCCAGGCCAGGCCTGGCGTTATGGCTCTAGCGCCTGGATAAAGCCAGGCCAAGCCTGGCCTTAAGGCTCAAACGTCTGGATAAAGCCAGGCCAGGCCTGGCCTTAAGGCTCAAACGCCCGGCTATAACCCGGTGCACTCTTCTTCGCCTCTTGTGCGTATTTTCGACGTTTTTGCATCCATTTAGCTCGGCTTACATCTCCAATTCACCTACACATGAAATAGACTCCATTATCCACATACAAGGTGTATTTTTATCATTAACGCACATAAAATGTGAGGCATATAATGTGTTAAACCATGAATTCTAGCCACACATCAACACCCCACACCTAACATTTTGCTCGTTCTCAAGCAATCAAACTACACTCATGAACACAACTTATAAAGCAGATCCCTTAACGCGTTACACCAAGAATTTTTAAAATAGTTTAAGCACAAAGGTGTGACATCGTCGCCTCAATAATCGACTCACAAATACCATGCTTTATTAATAATCCACTCACTACTCTAACTTAGAGGTCAACAACATTACCTTTCCTTCATGAATCATGTGCCCTCACCAAATCAAAGAGCTAGTTCCACACACAGTAAAATTTAAGAACACTTAGGAACTCAGGATAGAAAGAATTCACTCGCTCTCATAAATATTATTCATATGCCACAAAAGATGCACCGTTGGCTTGCCTGTAGTGTACCACTCTACTAATCGAGTTCATTCAGTCTAGGATCAAGTATGACTTTATTTGGTTGTAATGTACGCTGCGGGACGGGTATGATACATTTGGATATAAGAGTGACTACACCTCCCTAAGCACATTAATACATATACTTTCGCATTTAACCTCAAACTTATATTAAGTCAAACTCCACCTTCACAACAATGTTATAACCCCATACTTCTTTAAGAACCATTACATTAAGAGTCACCACTTGTTAAGGAATATATATATATATATATATATACATTTTATTTTTTTTCACAACAATCCAACAATTTTTTTTTGTCTCGTTTATTTTCTAAGTGAATCTTACTTTTTCAAAACAGTGCACCTTTCTCCTTATTTCAATTATTCCCCTCAAAAACCAACCTACCACCCCACACTTTAATTTTTCCATATTTCATAACATTTCCAGTGCTTACGAGAGGTGACAAGGTTCAAATATATGATCGATTCAAACAAAGGGCTATGGCTTGTAATGTGGTTGCCAAAGAAACTGAATTATAGGCTCAACGGGGTTAACTACGATACATAACTTTTAGGTGGGTATAATATATATAGCTGGCTCAAGAAAGAAATGCCTATATCACTTCCAAGACTGAACAAAACTTCTATTTCGCTTTGCACCCACACGGGGAAAGTTCTAGACATCAAATGCAATGCACATAATAGCATACAAATCTCACACACACATGGCACATATATCACTCAGGATTGGATCTATCACGACACTCCAGTCAAAGCAGTTCAGCAAATCTTAAGAATTCCTGATTTAAGGTATTTATCCTGGAGTCAAAAAAATTGAGCCTAAGCGTCACAACCACAGTACTGACTATTCTGAAGGCATCACAACGTTTCAAGATATTGCTACGATTAAGCCCTCAACCGTGTGGTTACTACTCCTGAAAATTAAAAACTACCTACACACGGTTCAATTAAAAACCCTTGGAAGAGAACCGTGGTACAAAGAAAAACCAAGGGGGAATTACTACACTACCTAAAATAAAAAATCTTTTTGGTGTTTTCTTTAGACTTACTTCCCTCAAAAAAATTGTCTAATAGATCCATCGTCGGGAAAAGCCCAATTTTTATTTTTTATTTTGGAAGAAAAAATAAAAAATAAATTATTCCATTAGTCTAACATAACTAAAATAGCATAGAAAGTCACCAGACAATCTCCTCACCCCACACTTAAAATTGTGCATTGTCCCCAATGCGCACCCATACATACAAGAGGGTGAAAACTCCATGGTAGGCCAAAGGCCGAAGCACTAGCATTTCATGGGGTACTCAGACTTCTCCCAGGCCTGGTCCTTCGTGCAGGTACCTCACGTTTAGTTCCAACCATCTGGTTTGCTGTTGCATCCTTCCAGTGGCTTTGCGTTCTATGCTCCTAAAAAAATTCGAAAACAAATTGACACTATAAAAATAATAAAATTAGAAAAATACAATAACACCAAAATAAAATAAAATATAAATCAGTAAAGCTGGGTTGCCTCCCAACATGCACTTGATTTAACGTCGCGGCACGACGTGAATCACTTTCTGCCTCTACTTCGAAATTATGAAAAGAGCCCCCAATTTGGCATCAACTTTTCGGTTATGCTCCAAGGGTGGTGGAACAAATCTAATTGGCCCAAGAAATCATTGTACTATTTTACACTTCTTGGCATTTAGATGAGGTATGTAGTCCTGTCTTTCTGGCAAGCAAAATTCCATAATGTAGGCATCTTGTTCCTCATTCCTTGACTCCTCAATTGGCTCGGATGACTCTATTTACATATCATCATCTAAGCACAATGTGGAAAAATGTTTTGAGTGAGGACCAATGCGCTCAAGCACATGAACTTTTGGACTTTCAACATCCTCAACATCAATCACACTAGATACGATTAAATTTGAATCCTCAACGTCCCTGGTTGACTCTAGTATTACTTCTTCAACATCGGCATCCTCAAATTCTAGTTGGTTAAAGTGTTGGGTTTCTACTTTGGACCCCTCCATTGGCACCTCAATTTCAATCTCTAATGTACACTGCTACTGGCTACTATGCATAATATTGGCATATTGAGCATTAAAAGCTTCAACTAGTTGACTCGTTTGAGCCTCCAAGTTGCGAATAGTTTCATCTTGCCTTTGTACCCGCAGTTGTA
>ML407977.1:0-96532 GCA_005239525.1 Nicotiana knightiana | reverse complement strand
AGGGAGTTAACGTATCAAGCAAGCTGTCAGAATACTAAACTTTCACTTGGTGTTGTTTAAACTACTACAACTGAATGAAAATATTAAAACTAAAGATTAACTACAATAAGGTGTAAACAATTGTAATAAAGGTCTAAGATTATGGTTTCCCCCGTCGGTGAGCTTACTTCTCGGATACTTCACATAGCTTGATTAGTTGTCTCTATCAATCATGAACACTCTATCTACCATAAATCTCTCTCAAGTAATTATGATAATTTACTAGACGCACTCTCTCAAGTTACGCTAGCTAGATTGCATTACAGTTCACTTTAGATTGCACCCGAAGTATCGTTATTTCTAATCCAACTTCTAAACCCTCGGTTATGACTTTCGTCTATACTCGGGTAGTGATGTTGTTCAAACAACTACCTAAATATGCACTCTCTCTCAAGTAGATACATAATTGAGGGCCCTTCAATCAACTCCAACGAGAACGTAGTTGAACAAATAGAGTTTAATCAACCAATCAAAGCTATATTAATATCACAATAAGTTCATCCCCAACGGGTTCCTCCAAAACCCTAGATTAAAGAAACTAGCAAACATGTTCATAAGAATCAAACCCAAAATAACTTGCACAATTAAACTACAAAGTAATGAATAAAAGATGTAAAAATCGATGTTTTGCTTCTTTGAGCCGTATTCCACAGGCATCTCTTGTCTCTAATGGCATCTCTATCAAGTTGTGTTTTTGGGTCTATTTATATGTTTGGGATAAACCCTAAACATGTAGGAGACTTCTATTCAAACCAGGAAACACTTAAAATATTCAAAACTCGAATTGGACCTGACCAGGGACCTGGCTTTATGGCCCAAACGCCTGGATAAAGACAGGCCAGGCCTGGCGTTATGGCTCTAACGCCTGGATAAAGCCAAGCCAGGCCTAGCCTTAAGGCTCAAACGCCAGGCTATATCCCGGTGCATTCATCTTCGCCTCTTGATTGTCTTTTCGACGTTTTTGCATCCATTTAGCTCGGCTTCCATCTCCAATTCACCTACACATGAAATATACTCCATTATGCACATACAAAGTGTATTTTAATCATTAATGCACATAACATGTAAGTCATATAGCATGTTAAACCATGAATTCTAGCCACACATTAGCGAACACGGCCAGAGACAGGCGAACGCGAAGGCCAGGGAGGGGTGAGCCTATATGAACGCATAGACAGTGTCGCGAACGGCAAGGCCAATATGGCCCTAGGCTACGCGAACGCGATAGACCTCACGCGAACGCGTAGAAGGTCTATCCAGCCCACTTAAAATAGTAGAAAAATCGGATATTAGCCATAACTTCATATTTTCAAAACCAAGGAAGCTTAGGGGAGATTTTTGAAGGGGGATTTCACCACCAAGTTCTAGGTTTGTGTTCTTAAACTCATTTTCTTCATTTTCCATTAACACCCATTAGATTTCTAAGCCTAGATCTTGTTCTTGAAGGGTAGAGATTAGAGATTTTAGGGGAACTGAGGATTTTTCAAATTTGGGAATTTAGACCTTGATTTGGGGTCGGATTCCGAAACTAATTACATAGGTGATCGGCTTTTGGTCCGAACCTCGTGTTTTGACCATGCGGGCCCGCGGTCGATTTTTGACTTTCTGGAAGAATGATAGAAAACTCATAATTAAGCATTGGGTTGAGTTATTTAGCATTTATTGATATTATCAAGATGATTATCACTAGATCCAATTGAATTGGAGGAGAATTCTAAAGGGAAAGCGGTAATTGAGGCTTTAGTTTTGTCGTGGAATTCGAGGTAAGTGTTTGTCTTTGACTTACTTGATACGTGTTAGTGTAGTGTGCAACATATAGGTGTGGTGACGAGTATCTATACGTTGGTGTCAAGCATGCCGTGAGTCGAATATTGTGATTTAGGTGAATTATCATTAAGCACTACTTGAGTTTAATTTGACCATTATCTATGTTGGCTATGTTTCTTTGGTATTGATCATTGTTGAGTATTGGTTCAAGTTGAGAATTACTACGTGAAATTTAGTAACTAGGTGAGATTGGATATAGTTGTTTCCCTTGCCGGGATGATATTGGTTCTAATGTTGACTGCCTTGCCAGGACGTTATGGCATTATTATTGTTGTTTATATTGTTGATTTCCTTTCCGCATGGTTTTTATTTATTTGTTTGGGTGAGGATGAGTGTAAAGCACGAAGGGTGATGCCGTGACGTATCTATAGATTTATCATGTGGATGAGAGTAAACGCACGAAGGGTGATGCCGTGCCGTTTCTATTGATTTATTGTGAAGATGAGAGTAAAAGCACGAAGGGTGATGTCGTGCATTCTATTTATTATTTGGTGAGGATGAGAGTAAAACCAAGAAGGGTGATGCCGTGCACTTGTTTTTGTGTTGTTACTTATGTTGTTTAAATTGATATCTAATTTGTTGCTTTACTTCATTTCCATTATTTGATATTTTCTCCCCTCAGCATGTTCCCCTTTTCTTTGTATTTAGTTGCTTATTTTTTATTGTTATTATTTTATCCGTGTATGATTAAACTGCACAGGTTTAGTTGGTTGTCGTGTTCTAGTCTCGTCACTACTTCGCCGAGGTTAGGCTCAACACTTACTCAGTACATGGGGTCGGTTGTACTGATGCTACACTTTGCACTTTGGTGCAGATCCCGGTACTGGACACTACGGACCTTAGAGTGAGGAGGCTTCCTTCAGTCCATTGGAGATTTCGAGGTAGTCCTGCAGGCATCTGGAGGCCTTGGCGTCCTCTCCTACATATTTCCATCATGTTATTCTTTATTCTGAGACAGATGTATTTATTTTTATCAGACCTTTATATGTAGTATTCATAGACAGTCTGTGAAGTTGTGACACCAAATTTTGGGTTTAGTATCTTGAATTTCGTAATGGCATTTAATCAAGTTGTTTGACTTTGTTTTTTCTCGCACTGCTATTTCCGCTGATTTACACATCACCTGCTATCTTGGAAAAATAAATGAATAAGTTAAATAAACATTAACATTGGCTTTCCTAGTGGGTTCAATGTTAGGCGCCATCACGGTCCTGACGATGGGAAATTTGGGTCGTGACAAGTTTGTATCAGAGCACTAGGTTGCTTAGGTCTCACAATTCGCGGACAAGCTTAGTAGAGTCTGAGGGATCGGTACGGAGACGTCTTCTTATCCCCTAGAGGCTACAGAGGTTAGGAATGACTGCACATCTATTCTTCGTTGTCGTGCGATTTGATTTCCCAATACTAAATGAAATTCTACTATATTCTCTCACAAAAAGCAAGAACACGTGCTTCTTCATCCACTGATCAGTAGCCCGAGTCTCCAGTTGCAAATCCTACGAGGGGCCGAGGACGTGCTAGATGCCGAGGTAGGGGGAGAGCTCGGGCCCAGTAGCAGAGCCTCAAGTAGAGTTTGCTGATAAGGTTCCTGCCCAGAAAGTCCCAGTTGGACCAGCTTAGGTTCCCGAGGGGTTCATTGCTACCCCGGTACTCCAGGATGCTCCGGTCCGTCTAGTGGGCCTCATGGAGAGCGTTGCTCAGGCAAGTTTACTTCCAACAAAACCAACCGTCTCTCAGGCTGGGGGAGGAGCCCAGACTCCCGCTACTTGCACTCTGGAGCAGTTGTCATCTCAGTTCCAGACTCCAGCACCTCAAATAGTTGGGGTAGTTCAGTCGGGTATTGTGGCTCAGACCGGTGATGGAGCATCTATGTATGCTAATGCTTTGTGGAGGTTGGACCGGTTCACCAAGATGCTTACTACTACTTATAGCAGGGCATCTTCAGAGGATCCCCGTGACTACTTGGATAGTTGCCACGAGGTTCTATAGAACATGGGGATAGTGGAGACCAATGGGGTGAACTTTGCTACTTTTCGTCTGTCAGGTCCCGCCAAGACCTGGTGGAGAGATTATTGTTTGGCTAGACCAGCTGGATCACCGCCTTTGACTTGGGCCCAATTCTCTGATATGTTTCTGGAGAAGTTTCTCCCTATCACTCAGAGAGATGATTATTGGAGGCATTTTGAGCGTCTCCAGAAGAGTTCTATGATCGTCACTCAGTATGAGACAAAATTCATTACCTTGGCCCGTCATGCTATTATGATACTTCCCACCGACCGAGAGAGAGTGAGGAGGTTTATTACGGGACTACCTCTGTCGATCAGATTGCAGATGGCTAGAGAGGCATGGAGTGATATTTCCTTTCAAGATGCATCCAGTGTGGCCAGACGAGTCGAGATGGTTCTATCACAGGGGAGTGGTCAGGGGTCTGACAAGAGGCCTCATTATTTTGGCCGGTTCAGTGGTGTCTCATCTGGAGGCAGGGATTCTTTTGGTCAGGGCCATCCTCCTAGGCCGTTTCAGTCAGCACTTCAGGTTTCTCACAGTGCTCTAGGTGGTTGTAGTTCCCACATGCAGTATTCTAATCAGTTTCCCTACAGTACACCACCAGCTCCTATTAGTGCACCGCCGCTCAAGAGTTTTCAGGGTGGTTACTCAGGTTGTCAGGGTCAGTTTCAGGGCTAGCACTCTCAACAGCAGAGATCTTGTTATACTTGTGGTGGTCCGGGCACCTTGTTAGATTTTTCCCTCGAGCCTCAAGAAATTCTCAGCACCAGGGTTCTCGTACCATGGTTCCCGCACCAGGTGTACCACCACCCACTCACCCAGCCAGAGGTGGGGCTCGAGATGTTAGAGGTGGAGGTCAAGCAGCTAGATGTAGAGGCCAGAACACTTGAGGTAGAGGTCAACAAGCATGAGGATGTCCCAGGGATGTAGTTTAGATTGGTGGGGCCCAGCCCCGATGTTATGGTATTCTAACCAGACCTGAGGCTGAGGCCTTCCATGCGGTTATCACATGAATGGTTTCAGTTTGCAGTAGGGATGCTTCGATTTTATTTGATCTAGGGTCCACATATTCGTATGTGTCCTCCTATTTTGCTCTTTATTTGGTTATGCCTCGGGATTCTCTGAGTACTCCTGTATATGTGTCTACACCGGTGAGTGATTCTATTATGGTAGATCGTGTCTACCATTTGTGTGTAGTGGTTATTGGTGGTCTTGAGACCGGTGTAGATCTTCTACTCCATGATATTGTAGATTTTGATGTTTTTTTGGGGGATGGATTGGTTGTCGCTTTATCATGCCATCCTGGACTGTCATGCCAACACCGTGACCTTAGCATTTCTGACGTTGCCTTGACTGGAGTGGAGAGGGACTCTTGGTCATTCTTCCAACAGGGTTATCTTACATATGAAGGCTCGGTGTATGGTCAAGAAGGGGTGTTTGGCCTATTTGGTCTATGTTCGTGATTCTAGTGACGAGATTCCTTCTATGGAGTCTGTGGCCATTGTTCGTGAGTTTTTGAATGTGTTTCCTGCAGACCTACTGGGTATGCCACCTGACAGGGATATTGACTTTTGCATTGATTTGGCTCCGGGCACTCAGCCCATTTCTATTTCGCCATATCGTATGGCCCCGCCAGAGTTGAAGGAGTTGAACGAACAGTTGCAAGACTTGCTTGATAAAGTCTTTATTAGGCCTAGTGTCTCGCTTTGGGGTGCGCCGGTGTTGTTTGATAAGAAGAAGGATGAGTCGATGAGGATGTGCATAGATTATCGGCAGTTGAAAAGTGTTATCAGCAAGAATATGTATCTGTTGCCGGGGATTGATGATTTGTTTGATCAGCTTCAGGGTGCCAAGGTATTTTTGAATAGTGATTTGAGATGTGGCTACCATCAGTTGAGGATTAAGGCATCCGATGTCTCTAAGACAGGTTTTCGCACTTGGCACGGGCATTATGAGTTCTTAGTGATGGCATTCAGGTTAACAAATGCCCCAGCAACTTTCATGGACTTGATGAACCGAGTGTTCATGCCTTATTTGGATTCCTTCGTGATTGTCTTCATTGATGATATTCTGATTTATTCCCACAGCCGGGAGGAGCATGAGCAGTACCTTCGAGTCGTTCTCCAGACTCTGAAGGAAAGTTAGTTATATGCCAAGTTTTCGAAATGTGAGGTCTGATTGAGTTCAGTTGCATTTCTGGGTCATGTTGTATCAGTGCAGGGTATTCAGGTGGATCCTAAGAAGATTTAAGCAGTCAAGGATTGGCCTAGACCACATTAGCTACATAGATCTGGAGTTTTTTGGGTTTGGTGGGTATTACTGTCGGTTTGTGGAGGGGTTATCGTCTATTGCAGCCCCGATGACCAGTTTGACTCAAAAAGGTGCCCAGTTCCAGTAGTCAGAGGAGTGTGAGGCGAGCTTCTAGAGGCTCAAGACAGCTTTGACTAGGGCACCGGTATTGGTTTTATCCATAGGTTCAGGGCGATATACTGTGTATTGTGATGCATGTCAGGTTGGACTTGGTGTAGTGTTGATGTAGGATGGAAAGGTTATTGCAAATGCTTCGCGTCAGTTGAAGATCCACGAGAAGAATCATCCAGTTCATGACTTGGAATTTGCAGCCATTGTCCACGTTATGATGATTTGGAGGCATTATCTGTATGGCGTGTCATGTGAGGTGTTCATGGATCACAAGAGTTTGCAATATTTGTTTAAGAAAAAAGAGTTGAATTTGAGCTAGAAGAGATGGTTAGAGCTGTTGAAAGACTACGACATCACCATCTTATATCATCCGGGGGAGGCCAAGGTGGTGGCCGATACATTGAGTAGTAAGTCAGCCAATATGGGTAGCCTTGCTTACATTCCGGTCGGGGAGAGACCACTTTCTTTGGATGTTCAGGATTTAGCCAATCGGTTAATGAGATTAGATGTTTCTGAGCCCAACCGTGTTCTAGCTTCTACGGTTGCTCGCTCTTCATTATTTGGTCGTATTCGTGATCGGCAGTATGATGATCCTCATTTGTGTGTCCTTAGGGACACGGTGCGACATGGTGGTGCCAAGCAGGTTACAGTTGGTGATGATGGGGTTTTACAGATGCATGGTCGTATTTTTGTGCTCAATGTGGATAGACATGGTGAGTTGATATTAGAGGAGGCCCATAGTTCCCGGTACTCCATTCATTTGGGTACCACAAAGATGTATCAGGATTTGCAGCAGCATTATTGGTGGAGGAGGATGAAGAAGGATATTGTGGCATATGTAGCTTGGTGTTTGAATTGTCAGCAGTTTAAGTACGAGCATTAGAGGCTTGGTGGATTGCTCCAGCAGATTCAGATTCCTGAGTGAAAGTGGGAGCGTATCACCATGGTTTTTGTTGTTGGGCTCCGGCGGACTCAGAGGAAGTTCGATGCAGTATGGGTTATTGTGGATAGGCTGACCAATTCAGCACATTTCATCCCCGTGGCAGTTTCATATTCTTCCGAGAGATTGGCAGAGATCTACATTTGGGAGATTGTTCTTCTTCATGGTGTGCCCGTGTCTATTATTTTCTGACTTAGGTACGCAGTTTACCTCGCATTTCTGGAGGGCAGTTCAGCGTGTGTTGGGCACAAGGGTTTTGTTGGGCACAACATTTCATCCTCAGACGGACGGACAGTGCGAGCGTACTATTCAGAGTTAGAGGATATACTACGAGCATGTGTCATTGACTTTGGTCGCTCTTGGGATCAGTTCTTTCCATTAGCTGAGTTGCCTACAACAACAGCTATCATTCAAGCATTCAGATGGCTCCTTACGAGGCATTATATGGTAGGCGGTGTCGGTCTCTGGTTGGATGATTTGAGTCGGGAGATACTCGATTGTTGGGTGCAGACTTAGTGCAGGATGCCTTGAATAAGGTTAAGATCATTCAGGATAGACTTCGTACAGCTCAGTCCAGGTAGATGATTTATGCCGACCGCACAGTTCTTGATGTGGCATTCATGCTCGGAGAGCGGGTGTTGCTTCGGGTATCGCCCATGAAGGGGGTGATGAGATTTGGAAAGAAGGGCAAGCTAAGCCCTAGATACATCGGTCCTTTTCAGATCCTTTATAGAGTGCGAGAGATGGCTTGCAGGCTTGCGTTGCCACCGAATTTATCAGATGTTCATCCCGTGTTTCATGTGTCTATGCTTCGGAAGTATCACGATGATCCATCCCATGTGTTATACTTCAGCAGTGTCCAGTTGGACAAGGATTTGACCTACGAGGATAAGCTGGTAGCCATATTAGATCGGAATATTCGTCAGTTGAGATCGAAGATTTATACTTCATTTCGTGTTCAATGGAGAGGTCAGCCTGCCGAGGCAGCTACCTGGGAGTCCAAGTCCGATATGAGGAGCTGGTATCCCCATCTTTTCCCCAATTTAGGTACTTTTATATGTCCATTCAAGGACGAACGTTTGTTTTAGAGGTGGAGAATGTGATGACCCAAAAAGTCATTTCTCATTTTATAAGTAAAATTTGTGTTCCAAAGCCTTGAAAACCTCCTTTGATCTCACCTCATTTTTCTTGCACAGTCCGGGCGTATATCCGGAATGCTATTATATGAAAAACTGAGAAAATCCTAATTTGCCCTTTAGATTTAAATTTAAGTTGACTTCAGTCAACATTTTGGGTAAACGGACCCGAACCCGTGATTTGACGGTCCCGAAGGGTCCGTAGTAAAATATGGGACTTGGGCGTATGCCCGAAATTGAATTCCGAGGTCCCAAGCCCGAGAAATGAATTTTTGAAAGAATTTTTTTTACTAAAATTATAACAGTTTTTGGAGATTTGATTGTAGATGAAATTGATGGTATCGGGCCCGTATTTTGGTTCGGAGCCCGGTGCATATTTAACATGGTATTTGACTTATGCTTGTAAAATTTGGTAAGAAACAGGGGTCATTTGACGTGATTCGGACACGTAGTTGTGAAATTTGAAACTTTTAAAGTTCTTGAGATTTTACTTTGATTTTTATGCTAAATTCGTTGTTTAAGATGTTATTTTGGAGATTTGATCGCACGAGTAAGTACGTAAGATGTTTTTAAGGTTGTGTACATGTTTGGTTGCGAGCCCCGAGGGCTCGGGTGAGTTTCGGATAGGCGTCAAAGTGTTTCTAGACTTAGAAAATCTGGTGAGGGTGCTGTTTCTGGTGTCTAGTGTTTTACTCTATGCAAACGCGTGGCAACTCACACGAACATGAAGGAAAAATGGGGAAAGGGGCCTGGGTACTCTATGAGAATGCAGTGGCCACAACGCTAACGCAGAGCTCTAGGTAGGTTTCTCTACGCGAACGCATCTAGGACCTCGCGAACGCACTATGTTAATGGAGCTGGGGACGGGGGAGCTGGAACCCTATGCGAACGCGAAGGCCAGGGAAGGGTGAGAATAGGCGAACACATAGATAGTGGCTCAAGGCTACGCGAACGCGACAGACCTCACGCGAACGCATAGAAGGTTTGTCCAACCCACTTAAAACAGTAGAAAACGGGGTTTTAGCCATAACTTCATGTTTTCAAAACCAAGGAAGCTTAGGGGCTATTTTTGAATGCGGATTTCACCACCAAGTTCTAGGTTTGTGTTCTTAAACTCGTTTTCTTCATTTTCCATTAACACCCATTAGATTTTTAGACCTAAATATTGTTCTTGAATGGTAGAAATTAGGGATCTTAGGGGAATTAGGGATTTTGCAAATTTGGGAATTTGTACCTCGATTTGGGATTGGATTCTGAAACTAATTACATATTCGGGCTCGTGGGTGAATGGGTGATCGGGTTTTGGTCCGAACCTCGTGTTTTGACCAAGCGGGTCCGGGGTCGATGTTTGACTTTTTGCGAAGAATGATAGAAAACTCATAAATAAGCATTGGGGTTGAGTTAGCATTTATTTATATTATTAAGCTGATTATGTCTAGATACAATTGAATCGATAGCGAATTCTAAAGGGAAAGCGGTAATTGAGGCTTGAGTTTTGTCGTGGAATTCGAGGTAAGTGTTTGGCTTAACCTTAGCTCGAGGGAATATGTATTGTGTCTTACTTGCTATGTGTTAGTACAATGTGCAACGTATAAGTGTCGTGACGAGTATCTATACGTGGTGTCAAGCATGTGGTGAGTCGAATATTGTGATTTAGGTGATTTATCATTAACCACTACTTGAGTTTAATTTTACAATTATCTATGCTGGCGGTGTTTCTTTGGTATTTATCATTGTTGAGTATTGGTTGAAGTTGAGAATTAGTACATGAAATTAAGTAAGTAGGTGAGATTTGTTATAGTTGTTTCCCTTGCCGGGATGATATTGATTCTACTGTTGAATATCTTGCCAGGACGTTATGGCTTTATTATTGTTATTTGTATTGTTGATTTCCTTGCCGGATTGTTGCTATTTATTTGTTTGGTTGTGGAAGAGTGTAAAGCACGAAGGGTGATTCCGTGCCGTTTCTATTTATTAATCGTGAGGATGAGAGTAAAAGCACGAAGGGTGATGCCCTGCCGTTTCTATTGATTTATTGTGAGGATGAGAGTAAAATCATGAAGGGTGATGTCGTGCAATATTATGATATTAAAAGCACGAAGGGTGATGTCGTGCATTCTATTTATTATTTGGTGAAGATGAGAGTAAAAGCACGAAGGGTGATGTCGTGCACTTGTTTATATGTTGTTACTTTTGTAGTTTAAATTGATATCTAATTTGTTGCTTTACTTCGTTACTTCCATTATTTGATATTTCCTCCCCTCAGCATGTCCCCCTTTTCTTTGTATTTAGCTGCTTATTTCTCATTGTTATAGTTTCTCCGTATATGATTAAACTGCACATTTTTAGTTTATTGTCATGTCCTAGCCTCGTCACTACTTTGCCGAGGTTAGGCTCGACACTTACTCAGTACATGGGGTCTCTTGTACTGATGCTACACTCTGCACTTTGGTGCAGATCCTGGTACAGGACACTACGGACCTTATAGTGAGGAGGCTGCCTTCAGTCCATTGGAGATTCTGAGGTAGTCCTGCAGGCGTCCGCAGGCCTTGGCGTCCCCTCCTACTTATTTCTATCTTGTTCTTCTTTATTCTGAGACAGATGTATTTATTTTGTTCAAACCTTTATATGGAGTATTCGTAGGCAGTCCGTGAAGTTGTGACACCAAATTCTGGGTTTAGTATCATGAATTTTTTAAGGGCATTTAATCAAGTTGTTACACTTTGTTTTCTCTCGCACTGCTATTTCCGCTAATTTATACATCACATGTTATCTGTTAAAAATAAATGAATAAGGTAAATAAACATTAACGTTGGCTTGCCTAGCGAGTTCAATGTTAGGCGCCATCACGGTCCCGACGGTGGGAAATTTGGGTCGTGATATGAGACTTTTGCTGCAAATATAACTGATTTAATGATAGGCGCCATCACGACCGTGTATTTGGGGTC
This sequence comes from Nicotiana knightiana, assembly GCA_005239525.1. Lineage (NCBI taxonomy): Eukaryota > Viridiplantae > Streptophyta > Magnoliopsida > Solanales > Solanaceae > Nicotiana > Nicotiana knightiana. Next base: position 85,214 of record ML407977.1, on the reverse strand, counting down.
GTGACAAGTATAGGTGTCTAATGTCTTTCGGACAGGTTACCCTCGCATATGTTATTCATGTTTATATCTTAGGCGCATGTTTAAGGGTGTTCGACAGGTAGGACTCGGGCACTCGTCGTGGTCCATCGATTTGGGTCGTGAAAAAAATTGTATTTGTTTGCGAAATGAGGCATAGAGACTAGCTAAAAGCTAGAGGAAAGTGGAGAGAAGAGTCACATAGGCGCACATACAAGGAAAAAGTCGTACAAGCTGCATGAAAGAAGGTAGCAATAGTTTCGAGATTGGAATAATTCCGACCACAAGCCATTGTAGGAGAAAGAGGCCTAAAGGGGGGCATACCATGCCCTTTGGATTTATTCAAAGAACAGTTTCCTAAATGGAAAGAAGAGTATTAAAGTATTCGCAAGATCTATGGGTTATGAGAATGATAAGTGCATCAGTCAACATCCGAGGATGAATGTTCCAAAGGGGGGAATAATGTTACACACCATGTTTTCGTATATGGAAGTACGCCATAAGTAAGTTGATATAAGCTCAGAAATGAGATGTTACATTATGCATTTTCGTACGTTAAGGTTTCGTTGTAAGTTAATCGACACAAGTTCGAGAATGAGACTTATTTTGGGATTATAGGTATTACGCTATTCTGAACAAGTGATATATTAATTCGTGAAGGTGAGAGGGCAAGTGAATTTCATCGAAAGTTTGACATTTTGAGATAAAATATGGTGTAAGCTACAATACACCATATTTATGGACTAGTGGCATATAAGGTACCACAGGACCGTCATAGTAAGATGTATAAGGTGTGTTAAAAGTTAGTAGTATTATAATTAATTTGAGATAATTCTTAATTATGTGGATAATGAGGTAATTATTGATTATAGTGAGGGATCACCAAGTAAATTATGATATTTTGGATAATCCTTTGAACCCAACGTGGCAGAAACATATAATCAACCAAATAACTCTTTATTCAGAAAGCAAGGTGGCAAAAGTTAGATGAATAATGATTGGCCAAATCACCGCATGGAGTGGACCCCAAAACCTAAGATAAGAGACCTCTAATTTACTAAGGGAGATGCTTATCTCTACAACGTCTATGAGGAAGACATCAGCAAACTCATACAAAGCTCTAATTCATTTTTGAATCCCTACATATCAAGGAGTGCTTCAACAAAGATGTTTGTCACGCCCCAAACAGAGGGACGAGACCGGCGCTTAACCGGATGATCCCGGTCAAGCGAACCTGGATTGCCTTTCCTACCCAACGCATTACCCCGTGTTTATAATATACAAATTTACAAATGAAATAGAAAATGAGTCAAAGTATGAATTTGCAACATAGTCCATTTTCCTCTTTTAAAGCTTCAACATTTGATAATCCCAAAATATACAAACTAAGCACAACATTTCTGACACGGAACCATGATTACGAATAATGACAACTACTACCCAAAATACATACAACCCACATAGTGTCTACGGAGCCTCTAAGAGTACTAGGAGTTTACATAGACTTATCGGTAACAAGACCCCGACTATTCCTTTTACAATATAAGCAAAATAGAATAATATGGTCGACACATGGCCCCGAGAGGAAATGGGGCTCACCAGAACTGCTGAAGATATCAAAAGGAGGCACCACTAATGGCGGACCGAGCTACCTTCTATAGAACCACCTACATCCATATAAAATATGTAGCGCCCCCGGCGAAAGGGACGTTAGTACCTTGAATAGTACTAGCATTTTTAGACAAACTTTACTCTATGTAAAATCAAGCAATACACATTACACCCTTATTACTTTTGTTTCGGCGTACAACCCGATACCACCTTACAATTCTGTTGCGGCGTGCAACCCGGTCCCACCTTAAAATCATATTTGATAGCAAAAATAAACAGCAATTATATCGCAGGGATTTTTATCATCAAGAACATAAGTTCACATCAACAACTATATGAAGTCAAGGCACAATAATCCTTACCAAATAGTAATTTCATGTATGGGGTTGCCATCACTATCTAACTTAACTTAATCAATCCACAGTTTCTTTTCATCATTTGCCACACTCGGCCCTTAGCAATTAGATACATTCCCACATTAGGGTACGTTAACATTCTTTCATTTATTAGCACATACTGCCATATCGACATATTTGAACATTTGATGAACCTTACACATGATAGGATAAGCACAAGAAATCACCCTTCATAATCACAATTAGCATGGTAATCGATTTAAGAAAAATTAGAGAATGAACTCGTACATCTCGACACAGCAGGAAAATCAATTCACATATGCTCAAGCAAGAATTTCATACCGTGTGCTCGGACACTAACAAGGTAACTCTATAAAGATTAAAGTTAGCCATACATACCTTGAATCGGAATTCCCCTTTAATTTTCTACCACAATTCACCGAATCCTCTAACACCGTCAATCTAGTTAACAATGTCGCATAATTGAACTTAGAATTAGGAATAATGATCATGTCTTCAACTCACTCGAGAATTCTATCAAACACTAGTTGTTCCTTTAGATTAAATGGCCTCTTTTTAGTGTAAAATTACTCTAACCCATTTCCTTTTACTAGATTATGACTAGTTGGATACATGCATGCAAGATTCCTACCCCCACCTTCATGAACTCACTTAACCATGTTTCATTTTAACAAAATATGGAAATTAAGGTTGATGGGGTAGAAGCTTACCTCTTCTAGTAAAGAAAATTGTTTCCTACTTGATTAATTCCAGGCCTGAGTAGTGATGGAGGAACAAATTTGATGAAGTTGGAACTCTCTCTCTCTAGAACCCACTCTCTCATCTCTCTAATTTATCAGAAAAAAGCTTGAAATGAAAGGGTAAGTGTTTTAATGAACTGGGGTCGGGTATAAAATTAGAATTTTAACAGTCCCGAAGCAGCTATGCGGTCAGGAATGTGATCGCATTCCTGCTATGCGGTACGCATTCCTGTCGCATAAATGGTCCTAAAATGGGCCAAAAAAGAAAAACAGACACAGATATGTTATGGCTATCCCTTCTTTCTTTTGGCATGATCTATATGACAAGAACGAAACTAGAAAATGCACAACTTCCATAACTGACTCTATTCATAGATGTATTAGAAATGCCTATGTTCTTGAATCCCCATATGTCCTATTATTACATCATCTATTCATGGGTATCAGAATAATACTTAAGTTGAAAAAGGTTTACTTCATGATATTACTCAAAGGCATAATGGACGGGGGCTCGTGTGTGACTTGGGACTTATTGGTATACTTGGACAGGGACTTATTGGTATACTTGGACGGGGACTCGTGTGTGCCTAGGTGCCTCTCCGGCACCATACGAGGCTAAAAACAAGCTGAAGCTGTTGCTGGTGCACCTGTTCTGGTGTGACCGCAGGTGCGGTTGCCCAGTCGCAGGTGCGACCTCAAGATGGGCTTACCTCTTCTCGCAGGTGCGGGCCCTTTCCCGCATGTGCGGAGATGCTAGTGCAGACTCAAATCCGCCGGTGCGAGCCCAGGTCCCTTGTCCCAATCCCGCAGGTGCGAGCATTTTCTCGTTGGTGCGAGACCGAAGCTGCGACCCTTGAGCCGCACGTGCGGAACCACAGTAGGAAGTGAGTTCTTTAAAACACGGGATTTATTCATTTCACTCGATTTTCTTCCACCATTAGAGATCTTGAGAAAGAGCCCCACGACCTAAGGTAAGTGAATTCTACCCTAATGTTAGTTTAATGCATGAATTCCTAGTCAAATTAACTACCTAATTAGCTAAAATGAAGGATTTTGATAGTAACCTAGGGCTTTATTAAACTTTAGGGTATTACCCGTTAATTATCCATGAAATCATACAAAAACCACATATTAATGATCCTTAGGTTATGGGTAATTGATTCCTCCGAAAACTTCCGGAATTTGAGCATGTGGGCCCGGGGTGTATTTTAGGATTTGTCAAAGTAAGGTGAAATAACTAAGTAAATAGGAGAATCCCATGTTTTTGAGTATAATTTGATATATTTACGTATTGTTTGATTAGTTTCGGGTGCTTGGGAGACAAGTTCGGAGTTCGGGCATATTCTTGACCCGGGGAGCAGGTTCGACGCGAGGTGAGTCTCCTTTCTAACCCTGTATGAATGAATTGTCCCCATAGGTGTTTTAAATGACTATGTGCTAATTTTTATGGGGGCTACGTACATACAAAGTGACGAGTCCATACGTTGCGTCTATTATTGTTATGTCCGGGTAGTTAGGCCTACACTATGCCTTGTGTTTTCCTTGAAATGAACTATATGCTTTATGAATTTATATCATATGTGGCTTTGTTTCTCTGAGATCATGGAATTTGAGAATTTAAAGGAATTGTTCACTGGAAAGTAAAATTTATGAAGAATATTGTGTGTGCATGCGACTGCTTTGCAATTTATATTCCGCAAGCAGAGTGTTATTTTCCCCACATCATAGGAGCGGGTCGTACGCCACGGCGAGATTGAAAGATATATTATGGTTTTGGTCGTTCGACCCTCGGCAATGCACATATATGATTATTATGATGACTCAGGCCGATTTGTGCTTATCCCGTATGCGCATGCTAAATTGTTAATGATTTTCATGGATATTGAGTGTGCATATTTGTTTTTGAAGAAAAAAAAAATAAAAAAAGAAATGAAGTAGTAATTGTTTGTCTACTTCCAACTTTTACTTGTATTGTAGTTATTTCAATGTTTACTGTCTTATCATCCTCGAATGCCTATTGTTGTTACCATATCTTTTTAATTATCTTGTTGGACCCTAGTGAGTGTCAAGTCAACCTCTCGTCACTACTTGTTCGAGATTAGACGGGATACTCACTTGGTACATATTTATTTATGTACTCATGCTACGCTTATGTAATTAATTGTACAGATCATAAGGCTGGTGCATCTGGTTATAAGACCGGAGCTCGATTATGATTATAGACTGGACCTGACTTCACGGTGAGCTGCTTCTCCTGACGATCCTTGGCAGTACCATGGAATTTCTTTTGTTATTCCCGTTTATTTCCTCCACACAGTGGACAGTTATATTATATCTTTTGTATATTCTGTTAGTATGCCCGTAAGACTTGTGACACTACTTCCTGGCACACACGTGGTAGATATTATGGTTTGCGGGGTACTTATTTATATTGGCTCGCGCCTCTTTACGACTTCTTTTAGATAAATCGGCTAATCATCTTTTTCAATTAATGTTTTGAACTTTAAGACTTGGCACTTATGGGGATATTTAATCAAATATGGGAAAACCCTTAGTAATCTGAGCATTGGCTTGCCTAACCCCAGTGTTGGGCGCCATCACGACCTGAGTTAGGATTTTGGATTGTGACAACATGGTATCAGAGCTCTAGGTTCACACAGGTCTCACGAGTCAGGCAAACCCAGTATAGTATTGCGGATCGGTACGGAGACGTCTGTACTTATCTACAGGAGGCTATCGGGTGTTAGGAAACCTCCCCTTTATTCTTATTCTATCGTGTAGTTGATGGTTTACTAAATCACATTCTTCTATTCTCTCATAGATAGTGAGGACGCGTGCATCCGATGTTCCAGACCCGGGAGGGGTCGCTACCCCCGTTGTCCAAGGCCGTAGCAAAGGCCGGTGGAGGGAACCGGCCAGAGGTAGGGGACGATGGCGTCCTAGAGCTATTATAGTTGCACCACCACCAGAGGATCCTATCATAGAGGAGGAGGACGAGGTGCCCCCAGCAAAATCCTGCTCCAGTGGACTTTATGACGGGCCCAGGTTTCCAGGAGGTCATGGGCCGTATAATGCGGTTTATGGACACTATGTCCAATACTGGCTTATTCCCAGCGGATCCTGCCACATCTTACGTGGGAGGGGGAGCCCATACCCCTACCGTCAGACCGCAGTTCAGGCAGCAGCAGTACATCATACCCCGGGTTCACTGCCCGTGGATAGGGTCCATCCTGTGGCAGCAGCACCTGAGCCCTGACCAGCTACGGACGATGATCCGCAGAAGTGATTGGATAGATGGAAAGGATTTCACCCTCCAGTCTTCGAGGGTGAGTGAGGCGAGGATGCCCATGATTTCATTGACAGGTGCAGGGACAGACTGCACAACATGAGAATACTAGAGTCCCATGGAGTGGATTTCACTACCTTTCAGTTGGAGGGCAGAGCTCGCAGACGGTGGCAATCTTATATTCCCAGAAGGCCAGTAGATTCTCCTCCTATCACTTAGGAGAAGTTCACTCGGATGTTTCTAGACATATATATCACACCCTCTGGGACAGATGACAGTGACAGACTATGAGGCTAGATTTTAAGAGTTGTCTCGCCATGCACTCATGATACTACCTACTAATGCTGAGATAGTGCGATGATTTGTGGATGGGTTGCATCTAGGTACTAGGGCCACCATGGCCCGAGAGGTGGAGATGGGTACTCCTTATCAGCTCGTAGTGGAGATTGCCCGCATAATCGAGGGGTATCAGTCGAGGAGCAAGTGATAGGAGTTGATGAACATGGTGTTCAGGCCGTATATTGAGTCCTTTGTCATTGTCTTCATTGATGACATTTTGATTTACTCAGATAGCATGGGGAACACAAGCAGCATTTGAGAGTTGTGCTCCACACATTACGAGAACATAAGCTATATTCTAAATTCTCCAAGTGTGAGTTCTGGTTGGATTCTGTGGGATTCTTGGGGCATGTGGTATCTGGAGAGGGTATGAAGGTTGATCCTCAGAAGATTGAGGCAGTTCAGAGTTGGCTGCGTCCTACTTCAGCTACGGAGATCAGGAGCTTTTTCGGCCTAGTAGGCTATTATCACCGATTTGTGGAGGGGCTTTCGTCTATTGCAGCGCCATTGACTAGATTGAATTAGAAGAATGCCTCGTTCCGACGGTCTGACGAGTTTGAGGCGAGCTTTTAGAAGATCAAGACATCATTGACCTCAGCACCAGTTCTGATATTGCCTTCCGGTTCGGGGATGTATACAGTGTTTTGCGACGCTTCACGCGTTGGTTTGGGATGTCTGTTGATGCAGGAAGGGAGAGTTATTGCTTATGCCTCGCGCCAGCTGAAAGTTCATGAGATGAATTACCCTGTACACGATTAAGAGTTGGCGGCAAGTGTTCATGCTCTTAAGATTTGGAGGCACTACTTGTATGGGGTGTCAGATACAATTGAATGCAAGGAGGTTACTATTAGCGAGGATGGTGTTCTAAGACTTTAGGTCCGTTTATGTGTTCCTAATTTCGATGGACTGAGAGGGAGGATTCTCGAGGTGGCACATAGTTCTCGGTATTATGTTCATCCTGGTGCTACGAAGATGTATCATGATTTAAAGCAGCATTACTAGTGGAAGTGGATGAAGAGGGACATTGTGGAGTATGTGGCTAGGTGTCTTAATTGCCAGCAGGTTAAGTATGAGCACTAGAGGCCAGCAGATTCTCCTCCTATCACTTTGGAGCAGTTCACTCAGATGTTTCCTGACAGATATATCCCACCCTCTGGGACAGATGACAGTGACAGATTATGAGGCTAGATTTTAAGAGTTGTCTTGCCATGCACTCATGATACTACCTGCTAATGCTGAGAGAGTGCGGTGATTTGTGGCTGGGTTGCATCGAGGTACTAGGGCCACCATGGCCCGAGAGGTGGAGATGGGTACTCCTTATCAGCTCGTAGTGGATATTACCCGCATGATCGAGGGGTATCAGTCGAGGAGCAGGGAGTAGGGGCAGCAAGAAAAGAGGGCTAGATTCTTCGAAGATTTCAGAGGTTCCCCAGTTAGGGGCAGAGGTCAGATTGGTAGTGGTCAGCCTAGCATGCCTTCATATTCAGCACCCCCACGACCTCCCCGAGGTGTTCCAGTGAGGCCTCATTTCAGCGCCATGCCCGAGCGTTCCTGCCGCCCTCCAGCCATTCAAAGTTCACCTAGTTGTTATTCCAATCATCCGAGATCCTCCAGTCCCTACTTCAGTGCTATGCCATAAAGTACACATCGCTCTCCGGCCATACGAGGTTTTTCTTTGGGGCAGTAGGCTATGATACATGGAGGTTGTTATGAGTGTGGGGATCCAGGTCATATGAAGAGTCATTGTCCCAGGTTTTGTGGAAAAGCAGTGCAACAGGGTTATCAGCCTATGGGTCCAGCAGCAGCCGTCAGGCCACCTAGAGGTGGAGGACAGGTCGGCAGGGCCCGTCCTAGAGGTGGAGTCCAGTCATGGGGAGGTCAATCAGCTCCTGTTCAATCTAGCGGAGCTGAATCTTCCGGTGCTCCAACTTGATTCTATGCTATTCTGGCCAGATCAGATGTAGTGGCCTCAGATTTCGTGATTACAGCTATTATTTCAGTATGTGGTAGAGAGGCATCAGTGTTATTTGATCTAGGATCCACCTATTCATATGTTTCAGCATTATTTACTCATTTTCTGGATGTTCATCGTGAGTCCTTGGGTTCTCCTATATATGTGTCCACTCCTCTGGGCAATTTCGTGGTGGTATACCGGATCTATCGATCTTGTGTGGTCACCTTCTGTGGGTTCGAGACACGAGCGGACCTTCTATTGCTTAACATGGTTCATTTTGAGGTTATTCTAGGCATGGATTGGCTATCTCCTTATCATGTCGTGCTAGATCGCCATGCCAAGACAATTACTTTAGCCATGCCCGAGTCGCCTAGGCTGGAGTGGACAGGTTCCTAAGTTAGTGCAGCTAGCCGGGTTGTTTCATTCCTTAAGGCTCGATATATGGTCGAGAAGGGTTGTGTGGCCTATCTTTCTTATGTGCGGGACAACTCCGCCGAGTCTCTGGCGACTGATTCAGTGCCAGTTGTTCGAGAGTTTGCTGATGTATTTCCTTCAGACCTTCCAGGAATGCCTCCGGATCGTGTTATTGATTTCTTCATTGATTTAGCTCCAGGCACCCACCCTATATCTATTCCTCCGTACCGTATGGCTCCGAAAGAGTTGAAGGATTTGAAGGAGCAGCTTGAAGAGTTGTTGGCTAAGGGGTTCATCAGACCGAGTGTATCGCCGTGGGGTGCTCCAGTTTTATTCGGGAAGAAGAAGGATGGGTCCATGCGGATGTGTATTGATTACCGCCAATTGAACAAGGTCACCATTAAGAACAAGTATCCTTTGCCGTGCATCGCTGATTTGTATGACCATTTGCAGGGTGCTCGGGTGTTTTCTAAGATTGATTTGAGATCGGGATATCATCAATTGAAGATTCGGGCCTCAGATGTTCCGAAGACTATTTTTTCGTACGAGATAGGGCCATTATGCGTTACTGGTGATGTCCTTTGGCTTGACTAATGCCCCAGCAACATTTATGGACATGATGAACAAGGTGTTCAAGCCGTATATTGATTCCTTTGTCCTTGTCTTCATTGCTGACATTTTGATTTACTAAGGCATCCTAGGGGAGCACGAGCATCATTTAAGAGTTGTGCTCCACACTTTGCGAGAACATAAGCTATATGCTAAGTTCTCCAAGTGTGAGTTCTGGTTGGATTATGTGGCATTCTTGTGGCATGTGGTATCTGGAGAGGGTATCAAGGTGGATCCTCAGAAGATTGAGGCGGTTCAGAGTTTGCCGCGTCTTAGTTCACCTACGGAGATCAGGAGCTTTTTGGGCCTAGCAGGCTATTATCGCCGAATTTTGGAGAGGTTCTCTTCTATTGCAGCACCATTAACTATATTGACTCAGAAGAATGCCCCGTTACGATGATCTGACGAGTGTGAGGCGAGATTTTAGAAGATCAAGACATCATTGACCTCAACAACAGTTCTGGTATTGCCTTCTGGTTCAGGGATGTATGCAGTGTATTGCGACGCTTCACGCGTTGGTTTGTGATGTGTGTTGATGTAGGAAAGGAGATTTATTGCTTATGTCTCGCGCCACCTGAAAGTTCATGAGATGAATTACCCTGTACACGATTAAGAGTTGGCGGCAATAATTGTTCATGCTCTTAAGATTTAGAGGCACTACTTGTATGGGGTGTCATGTGAGGTTTATACAGACCACTGTAGCTTGTACCACTTGTTCAAGCAGAGGGATCTTAATTTGAGGCGGTGCAAATGGCTTGAGTTGTTTAAGGATTACGATATCACCATCCTTTATCATCCGGGCAAGGAAAATGTGGTAGCAGATGCCTTGAGCATGAAGGCATAGAGTATGGGTAGCTTGGCTTATATTGCAGCAGAGGAGAGACCTCTAGCCTTGGACATTCTATCCTTGGATAATCTCCTGGTGAGGTTAGATATTTCAGAGCCTCGTCGAGGTTTAGCACATTTGGTTGCTCAATCTTCGTTATTGGGAGAGATGAAGGCTCGGCAGTTTGATGATCCGTACTTGGCAAAGCTATGGGAGACAGTGGTTCAAGGTGGTGCCAAGGAGGTTACCGTTAGCGAGGATGGTGTTTTGAGACTTCAGGGCCGTTTATGTGTTCCTAATGTCGATGGCCTGAGAGGGAGGATTCTAGAGGAGGCACACAGTTCTCGGTATTATGTTAATCCTGGTGCTACGAAGTTGTATCATGATTCAAAGCAACATTACTGGTGGAGGTGAATGAAGAGGGACATTGTGGAGTATGTGGCTAGGTGTCTTAATTGCCAACAGGTTAAGTATGAGCATTAGAGGCCAGGTGGCCTACTTTAGAAGATGCCCATTCTTGAGTGGAAGTGGGAGCGCATCACTATGGACTTTGTGGTTGGGTTGCCTTAGACATTGCGGAAGATTTACGTGGTTTGGGTCATTGTGGATAAATTGACCAAATCGGCGCGTTTCATTCCAGTTGCTACCACGTATACTTCTGAGAGGTTGGCCTAGATCTACATTCGGGAGATAGTCTGGTTGCACGGTGTGCCAGTGTCCATTATATCAGATCGAGGTCCTCAGTTCACCTCGCACTTCTGGAGAGCATTGCATAGTGAGATGGGTACCTAGATAGAACTCATCACAACATTTAACCCTCAAACTGATGGTCAGTCGAAATGTATAGTTCTGAGATTGGAGAACATGCTCAGGGCATGTGTGATTGACTTCGGAGGTCAGTGGGACAAGTTTTTTCCTTTGGCCAAGTTTTCTTACAACAATAGTTATCAGTCTAGCATCGAGATGGCTCCATTTGAGGCTTTGTATGGTCAGCGATGTCGTTTTCCTATTAGGTTGTTTGAGCCTGGCGAGGCTAAGTTATATGGCATCCACCTAGTGAGAGATGCTTTGGAGAAAGTGAAGTTGATTCTGGGGAGGCTCCGCACAGCACAGTCCAGGCAGAAGAGTTACAAGGATCAGAGGGCGCGCAATGTATCATTTATGGAGGGAGATAAGGTTATGTTGAAGGTCTCGCCGATGAAGGGTATTCTGATGTTCGCTAAGAAGGGCAAGCTGAGCCCGAGGTTTGTAGGTCCCTTCGAGGTGTTGAGGCGAGTTGGGGAGGTTTCTTACGAGCTAGCTTTACCTCCCAGTTTATCAGGAGTTCATCCGGTCTTTCACATATCCATGCTCCGGAGGTACCACGCCGACTTCTCTCACGTGGTTAATTTCATCACTATTCAGTTGGATGAGAGGTTGGGCTACAAGAAGGAGCCAGTTGCTATTATTGATAGACATGATCTCCAGTTGAGGTCCAAAAGAGATTCTGCTGTGAAGGTCTAGTGGAGGGGCCAACCAGCCAAGGAGGCGACCTGGGAGTCCGAGGAGGACATGCGGAGCAGCTATCCACACTTATTCAGCACTTCAGGTATGATTCTAGACCCGTTCGAGGATGAAAATTTGTTTAAGAGGTAGAGAATGTAACGACCCGACCGGTCGTTTTGCATTATTGGACCCCGTTCCCCTAAATGAAACTTCCTATATCGGCTTATTGTGATTGATGACTTGCGGGGATGGGTTATTTTATCTGTTGTATAATCTGTTATTATGCCCATAGGGCTTGTGACATTAGTTCCTGGCACACACGTGGTATATATTATGGTTTGCGGGTTTGTATATATGTATTGGCTCACGCCTCTTTATGGTTGCTTTTGGTTAAATCGGATAATCATTTTTTTCAATTAATGTTTTCAACTTTAAACCTTGGCACGTGTGGGGATGTTTAATCAAATATGGGAAAACCATTAGTAATTTGAGTATTGGCTTGCCTAACCCCAATGGTGGGCGCCATCACGACCTGAGTTAGGATTTTGGGTCGTGACAACTTACTGATTTTCATTCCTTAGATAATCGGTACATTATTTGTACTGATGTCTCTTTTAACTGGGGACGCTGCGTTTCATGCACGCAGGTCCCAATAGACAGGTCGAGAGTCCTCCGAGTAGACTATCAGATCAGCGTAAGATGATGGTGCACTCATTTTGCTCCAATATCTCTTATTTGGTTAGTACGATTTGGTATTGTATTGATTGGTATGGTGGGACTCTGTCCCGACCTTTATGGTGTTTATCTACTCTTAGAGGCTTGTAGACATATGTCATGTACGTACCAGATTGTATGGCCTTGTCGGCCTATTTTTAGTATATGAGTGATAATTTTGGTCTTATACGCCCATATGTGTTATATATATGTTGGTATTGCATGTTTTATTCTATTTATCCTATGACAATCTTTCCGTACAAAAAGATACGTTATGTTGGTATTCAGTTGAGTAAGGTACCGGGTGCCCGTCGTGGCCCATCAGTTTGGGTTGTGACACCTGCAGGCATGAAACATATACCAGCTGATCAGGGGGTGCTGCGTATGTAATTTCGTAACCTTTTTCCATATCACATATACATATACATACATATATACACGTATATAACACCATCTGGTCATGGGTCAATGTAAATGAATGCAATGCATGAGAAGTACGTCAATAAAATCATTCAGAGTGTCATAAGACCATTATGCCTTGGATTAATATCATGAAATAAACTTTATAAACTTATGCTTTTTCTGAGACCCATGAACAGATGATAGGATAATATGACACATGGGGAATCAAGAACATAAGCATCTCTAGTATTTCTATGAATAGAGTCATTTATGGAATTGTGCATTTTCTCGTTTTAGTTGTGTCGTATAGATCATGCCAAAAGAAAGAAGGGATAACCTTAACATACCTGAGCCGATTCTCTTTAATCCATCTAACACACGTCAATTGCGAATAACATGAAATGGCGAATCGAAGTAGGAAAAATCCATATGATATTCTTGAGAAAGATTGCACCGCACTTCCCTTAAATTTGCAAAATCTCACGGTGCTGCTCTGATCATTGCAAATCACGCACGCAATCTCTCTGCAACGTGATGCTTCATCTTCTAATCTTAAGGGTGGTAAGAAAATATTATCTTGCATTGTTAAGGTGAATGTATTATGGCAATTCACCTGTAGAAGGCTAAAGGAAATGTTAATCCTTGACATGCTCTAATAATGTAATACCTTTCTATATCATGTATGAGTCACTTAGTGGATTTTTCTTAATAAATTCATGGGTTACCATGTTAAAGGTAGGATCCCTCATACTTATCCAATTCTAATTAATTGATAATTTATTAATCTCCCACTAACCAATATTTAACCAATTACCCACATAATTAAGAATTATCTCAAATTACTTAAAATTCTTCTTACTTTTAACACACCTTATACATCTTACTATTATGGTCATGTGGTACCTTGTATGGCACTAATCCATAAATACCGGGTATTTTAACTCGGGCCATTTTTTATCCCAACATGTTAAACTTTGACTAAAATTCATTTTCTTTGATTTTCTTACCTTATCACCTTCACAAATTTATTCATCACTTGTTTGAAATAGCATAATGTTTATAATCTCAAAATAATCCCATTCTCAAACTTACGTCGATTAGCTTACGACAAAATTTTAACATACAAAAATATGGGATGTACCATCCCATTTATGAGATTCTATCAACTTACTTATGGCGTACTTTCACGCACGAAAATATGGGGTGTAACATCATTCTCCCCTTTGGAACATTCGTCCTCAAATGTTGACTGATGCACTTATCATTTTCATAATTTATGTGTTCCGAATACTTTAATATTCGCCTCGCCATTTAGGCAACTGTTCTTTGAATAAATCCAAAGTCCAGGGAATTCCCCCCTTTAGGCCTCTTTCTCACACCATGGTCTGTGGTCGGAATTCTTTCAATCTCGTAACTCTTGCTACCTTCTGTCATGCAGCCCGTAGGACTTTTTCCTTGCATGCGCTCCTATTCGAGTGTTCCCTTCAACTTTTAGCCAATATTTAGGCCTCACTTTGCAAACATATACAATACTTGATAAGATGTCCCTCTAGGCATCTATAGGTGTATTGATGTTCTTCGGCCGGTACTTTGCCGAACTTACGAATATTTCCATATCTTATTTCGTATTTTGTAACTCTTATCCATCCATTGTTGATTAACCTCAATGTTGATCTACAATCTACCACTGATATCTTGATGGGCTTATGTTGCATCGTGGAATATTCGAAGTGATTTTCCTGATCCACTTTGCAGCGATATTGTGCTTAAATAATCGTACTTTATAGCATCCCAATGTGACTCACTTACGTGGGTATTTTAATCTAGTACAATTTACGAAATCCCTTCAAATCATCACTCAATAGAAGGTCCAAATGTCATCCTTCATTTATCACAAGTATATCCTTTAAATGATATTAGTCTTAGAATCTTTTGAGTTCATTCAGGCTATACTGATCTTTCTATAACTTAGAGAAACTATCAGCTCTTGTTTTCATGGGCTCAATCCCAAGGACTTACCCATTCTCAGCACATTCTCACTCTCCCTTTCTTATCATTAGTCCTGTCTTCATAAACGCTTTACCATACTCTAGCTTGCGACCTACACATATCTAGTTACACTACTTGCAACCTTGTCTCATTCTGGAACATCAAGCGAAACATCGTATCATTTCTAACTCTTCTTTAATCTTTTCACTAGACTTCTTGATACCTTTAAACTATAGGTTGGAAGATATTCCACTAACGATGCCGCTATCATTCTTGGATACTGAATTCCAGCGCTTCTAGCTTTCTATCTGTAGTGTGGAATAATTACAACCCCCTAAACTTGAGTATCCCGTACGTTGTTCACCTTTACCTTACTTAATCTTCTATATCTTTCATGATCTCCCTTCCATTGAGGTATAATTCACATCGACAACTTGAAGCTCTATTGTAATACTTGCACCTCCGATGCATACATAATCCGGGGAGAGCTTCATACTGACTTTTTATGAGGTTGGTACTCTTCTAACCGGCGTTATCTTAGTGCCATTATAGAATATGTCTATTTTACTATCTCTCTTGTATTTAAGAGTGATCCTGCAATATTCTCAATCACGAGGTCTATTATTTTCTGGGTCCAATAACCAGACTCATGATTTACTTCGTTGATGTAACTCTTTACTTTTTTCTTTCTTCTGATCAGCCTTTAGGCACATGCTATCTTCCAATTTGCGGATCATGGTATCAGTTATTACTTTAGGTCTTGGAGTTTGAGGCTAAGAATTTTGTGATTGAGGGGTCAAGCGAGGTTAGTTATTGATGACAAGTGTATGCATGGACTCGTGGGTGGATAAGGATTCCGGTGATGTGATTTTTATCAGATTTTTTGACGTGGGCCCAGGGGTCGGGTTTGGCCAATTTCGGGAATTTTTATGTAATTTGATTATTTTTGCATGGGTTTTGTTACTTTAGCGTATATTGATGTTATGAGTCTGATTTTGAATAGATTCGGGGCGATTTGAGGCCGAGTCGAATGGAAAAGGCATCGCGAAGTAGATTCTCGTTCGGATCGAGGTATGTAATGATTGTAGATCTTATCCCGAGGGTATGAAACCCCGGATTTCACATTGTTTCATATTTTGAAGTGGCGCACATGTTAGATGATGAGTGTATGGCATGCAGCATTGGGGATTTGTGACTTGGTTTGTCCCGTAACAACTATTAAGTTGTGTATTTGATTGGAAATTATATGATATTTTGTGTTTTAGAAAATATTACTATGTTTTGGACTGAATGTCATATTTGGGCCTTGTGCCAAGCTATTTGGACCCTTAGGGGATTTTTACTGCTATTTCATAACTGAGTTGATTTAAGATCTGTACTCAGTCATGCTATGTTTTACTGATTTCGAAACTAAGTCTAAATTATTCCATTTGATGCATAAAAATGATATTTTGGGCTTGTTTTATTGATAGCTCGAGTGGCTTGAGAGGTTTTTGACTGAGTGAGGTC
This sequence comes from Nicotiana knightiana, assembly GCA_005239525.1. Lineage (NCBI taxonomy): Eukaryota > Viridiplantae > Streptophyta > Magnoliopsida > Solanales > Solanaceae > Nicotiana > Nicotiana knightiana. The sequence continues at coordinate 68,944 of ML407977.1, read as the reverse complement.
GAGGGCTTGTGTTGTGAGGATATCATGGGATAGGGCTGTGCACCGAAGCATGTTGTACTAATTTATGATATATGACAGGCTGAGGGCCACATTTTTTATGTCACGAGATGGCTTGTTATAGCGGCTGGGTTGTAGGAGCCCCTACGGAGTCTATAGACCCCCAGTGATCGCAGGTACCTACTGAGTGCGAGTGCAGAGTGATGAGTGACAAGTGATGGGGAGGCATGAGTGGCTGTGAGGTTGCCCGAGGGGCTGATTATGAGTGGTTATGAGGGAGCCCGAGGGGCTGATTCAGAGCGATGTTACGATTGAGGGGTGGTTTATGATATATGTTTTGCCCAAGAAGCTATTTATGATTTTCATCAGTTTTACTCTAAATTTTCTTGAAATTTTGTTGAAGTTGTTGGAAGAATATTCTCAAATGACATTTACTGAATTCGGCTTTTATGCATGATGATTTAACATATATGTACTGTTGGGAAGAAAGATTGTACTTACTGTGAATTTATGACGTGTACTTACGTATTTCTTACTGCTCAGCCTTTATTTACATTTATTACTTACTGAGTTGGTGTACTCACATTACTCCCTGCACCTTATGTGCAGATTCAGGTTCCTGGGCTTCAGAGTGAGAGTTGGTCTTCCCTGTCTCGGAGTTTTTGGAGATTTTCGAGGTAGCTGCACGACGTCCGTAACCTTGCTTTTCTCCTTCCTACCTTTATAGCATTTATTTCCTCGGACTTATCATATGTTAAATAGACATTGTTTACGATGAAAATGGTAATTACAATTAAATTTGAATTTGTGGTTCTAAAAATATGTGATTTATTTTAATACTAGTTGTTTAGGCAATAGATGGTAAATAAGAAGTGAGAAAACGAAATAAAATCAAAGGTTAACGAGATTACGCAAACCGAGTAGCGGAGAGACGGGGTCTCGAGGTCGGTCAGAATGGGCCTCGAGGTCGAGCTTAGGAGCTTTAAAAAGGGCTGTCGAGAATGATATAACAGTATTGAAGGCCTCGAAGATTGCCTGTTTTGATTAATAACAAGTTATAAATGAAGAACAACTAATTAACAGAATAAACGAAAGGCTATAAATCAATGAAATAATCGTAGAGAATGTTTTTGTTAGAGAGCAGAGGATGTTCTTATTTTTCTATTAAATATCGTGTCTCTTACAAAGTGACAAGGGTTCCCTTTCTATATGAGGAGTCCCAGCATAGTACATGTGTAATTAATGCCAAAAGAGATGGCTGGTACAACCATTTAACTCCACTGTCTAGGCTTGTACTATTTTATGTACTTGGTCAGCTTTAATCATGTGCCTTTTGGGAGTTTCCCGCCTTTCCATGATGATCCTCGATATATACTTCTCCGGGGTCGAGAACCCTCGATATGGCCCCTCGATGCTGAAACTCAAACCTTCAAGCCTTCTGAGCGTCCTAATGATCGTAAAAACAGGCTCTCCGATTTTAGCTGTATACAGATAGTCCCCACACTTCTTAGAATGAAGTGATAAGAAACGGTCTTGAATTCTTGAATCTTCGACATCCCTATTTTGATGTGAGTCTCTTATGAGCATTAAATGATGTGACATAAAAAGATGCACATAGGTCGCCGTCAACACAATTTTTGAGAAGACCATGAACCGTTATTGGTTCGACCTTTTCTCTTCAGCGCATGCCCAAAGGGCCCTCATAAATACTTCAATCACTTGCCTTTTCATAATTTAACATCTTCTTCAAACCTTCAAACTTTTACCAAGTGTTTCCCACTCATATCTTCTATCTGCGTTTGCTTCTTCTCCTTCTCTCTTTAAAACCCAATTATAACCATGGAAAAAACATCTAAAACGGTACCTTAAAAGGAGGGAGCCTCTTCTTCATCACCGCCATCTAAGGGAAAGTCGAGAACTCCTCCCACCATCGAGCAATGCATCCCTGGCCCTTTCGACACCATCTCGGATTTCGTGATTGAAAAATCCCCTTCTACACCGGGCCAATGCGATCTCAATATATAAGTGTAGTATTTGATACAGAGAGGGTAAAACTTGACTATCGTTAGGGGGAGGCAGCCCGAGTAGAAATCCCTACAGCTGACAAAAGCATAGTCACGCATAAGGCTGGCTTTCTCAGTGTATATACATACCCTTTTACCTTAGGCTCAGTAGATTCTTCCCCTCCACCCATTGACCAGATGATTCTCAATTTTGGTCATCAATATCGAGTAACACTCGGTCAGATCTATCCTTCTTTTTGGAGGATTGTATATATGATTGGACACATAACAACATGGTCGAGGGAATGACTTTCACCCCCGACCATCTGATCAGATTATACAACCCTCGTCTTTTCCGCGGGGGCCTAAATAAACAGTATCATCGATTTGCCAAGGCATTCCTTGCCTGCATCGACGAGGATAAATATTAGGGATGGATGAGCCAATTTGTTAGAATCATAACTTCGGATAGAATGTCGTTCCTGGAGGAATGGAATATATGGAATATGTAACGTAAGTACTCCTGAATTGAGCACGTTTTGCCATCTCTTTTTCTCTTTGACTGATTTTCTTCTAATTGTGTAGTCACCATTTGGTTTCCCAGCACGGTCCGGGACCTTCCGGGGTGGGTCAAACTTTTGGACTATGCTTTACCATACAACAAACCCATTTGGCGCGATCTGGCTAAGACACAGTGGCAGGCCAAGAACCTCGGTATACTCTCGTTGTTATTATTTTCTCATTCTTTGTAAGAACTTTTGATGGTAGTGTTTTTTCGTATAACACACTTGCGCAGGCCTTGATCAAGGTATGTTGATGAGACCGCCCCTACCTAAAGAGGAAGAGCCTCCAAAGGTTGCCAAGTAAAAGAAAAGGAGGAAGGAGGCCTCGACGGAGTCTCCAAAATCAAAAGGGCAAAATCTCGGAAGCCCAAGAACGATGCCACGGTCCTATCCTCAATGGTCGTTGAGAGCCTGCGAGCCGAGGAAGAAGGTGATGATACCTGCCCTTTGGTACAAAGTGCAAAACGAAGCGTTGAGGCTTCGAGAGTTGTTGGGCGGCCGTCTGCTGAGTTGGAGGCGGCCGATGAGGACCCGTCCTGTGTTGAGGAGACCCTCGAGGAAAGTTCGGGTGTAGTCCCCGAGACGCTCGTCAAACATGGCACAACTTATGTTGATGAACTCGTAGGGATTCCTACTGGAACTTTTCAGGGTCAGGAAGAAGCCTCGATGGAGGCCGATATTGCCGGTGGATTTCACTCGGGCCCGTCGTTTCTCCATAGGGGAAACGAGCTGCCCAAGTCAGGAATGCTCCGGTTTGGAGACCTCTCATGGAGAGGATAATGCATTTAGAGACTATATTAAAGGGGTAGAGGAGGAGACCGATGTTGATGCCTTCGTTTCTCTCGAGGAAGCCGAGAGGCTCCAAAAGCATATGATATTCTCCTCTGTGTTGCAGCTCAAGAAGCTGTATGACCAAGCCTTCTCCAATATGCAAGATGAGTTGACTCATCCTGGAGAAAATATTGAGAAGATTATGCAAGATTCGGTCGAGCTGGAGGCTCTATGTGCCCGAAAAGAGGAGGACATGATCAACCTCCGGGTAGGCTCCGAGTGAGCGCTTCGAGAGAGGGTCGACTTCATCGAGTAGGAATTCTGGTACCAAAGTTTTATTTTTAATTGCAATGCTTGGTGTTGATCGACTTATTTTCTGTGCTTTTTAGATTAGGCAGAAGGATGCCCTAGTGGAGCGGCTCCGAGAGGATGTTGAGGCCAATGAGCCGAAATCCTTGATTTGGCTCGGCTGAATGATGTCGTGGCTACGGAGAGGGACACGCTTTGGGGGAAGCTATCCTCGATCCAAGACCTTCTTCGAGGTTCTCAAGAAGAGGTTGTTGCGCTGTCTGCGGCCAAGTCTGAGGCCGATGAATATGTCTCCTCATACAAAAGGGATACTGCTGCTACGAATGACCGGGCCGGGGAGATATCTGAGAAGGCTGAGCTAACACTAGCTCGGGCAGTCGTTCATGCCCACATACAAGCCAGGAGACAAGACTTCGAGGAGGTGAGCGCCAAGGGTGTCGATCTATCTGCCGAGATAGAACAAGCCAGGGTCCTGGAAGATTAATCGGCAATGCCGAACGCGACAGATGAGGGCTCTGAACGCGGCTCGGACAGCAGCAAGGCGAAGAGTAGATTCATCTGTTGTTTTGCTTTTTTTTCCTTTCTGTATATGGGACCCTCAGGGGGAATGTTTGTAGAAATACCCTTGTAATGCATTTTGGAAATAAAATACCTCTTTTTTATATATCTCCCAAACTTTTCCCTGCAATGCTTACACAAAAGTTGACTTTCAAGCTTCGATTTTATCCCTTTGGAACCCGTACATGCAATAGTGGATTCCTTAGAGATCAGACACCTTCTTGAGGCTAGGTCGGCATGGGAGCTTCGATCCCTCGAACGTTGTGTGACAGCCTCATTTACGTGACATGACCATGAATTGACCGAGGTGGCCCCGCCGGTATACTTCCCAAAAATTTATGACAACATTGTCAGAATTAAATGGCTTTCAAAGTATTTGAATAGCCATCGCTTGCTCTATATATATTCGTGCTTCCCCTTCATTTTAAGTCTTGCAACTTTGCAAAACTAACTTTTCTTTCAACATTCTCTTCTTTTTTTATCTTTGCTTGAGTATTTATGGTTGTCGTGCCCGAATTTGTTCACCAAGAAGAGTAAAACATTACATCTCTATCTTGTCCGGGCGGTGGTACACCGCCGGCGTACGACGAGTTAACCTCGAGTTGATTTGCTTTGAAGAAACATTTTGCACTAGAGAAACCCTTTGATGCCCCGAGCCATCGAGAGCATGCATCGAGGTTCATCCGATCGATAGAAGACAACCACCTCTAGGCCGTGAGGAGAGACTGTGGATGGGGAGAAAATGTGATGGTGCAGATACCTTACCGAGAAGAGAATATTATGGATCACGCGGAAGGTTTCATGAACGTGTATAAGTACCCATTTACATTGGGCCCCCCCGACCGCCTTGTGCTCGAATTCTGCAAACGGTACCGAGTCATGTGATTACCCTTTTGATGAATGTTTCTTTTATGTGTATTAACTTCACTACCACAAGTGTTGGTAGATTCTCGGAGATAAGACCGTGCCCCTTCGAGGAGAGGGAAGGACCATCGGCTTTTGAGCCGGGGGATAATAAGGGGAAAATGTGTGCCCCTTCGAGAAGAGGGAAGTACCATTAGATTCGGAGCCGAGGGGGGATAATAAGCAGAAAAGATCTTTGATGGATAAGGACATTCCCACCGAGGCGGGGCATGTTCAAAAACACAAAGGAGATGTCGTCGCTGGAGAGGACGTAATATGCATTGGTTATTCCGTGGATATCAGCTCTCCTCGGGAGGATAGTTCTTCGTCTACGGCTCGAGCCATGGGTCCTCCCGAGGTCGCCGATTTTTCTAGGCCGGAGACCTCTAGTTTTGAGGGAGTGGTTCCTCGAGAGGGAAAGATCAAGAGTTTCCCACCGTCGTGTACTTCTAACCTCGAAGCTTCGAGGGACTTTCGGGCCTAGGGGCAGCCCGAACCATGTTGGGTCTCGAGTGGTCATGCCCCTATTGAGAGCGGTTCAACTGTGGCCGATGGGGCCAGACCGAAAGATGCACACTCAAATTTTGAGGAGCTCAGCGGCTCTGTTCCGAGGTGAGTTTTTGATCGGCTTTGGGAGCTTTTCAGCTATGAGTCTTCTTTCTTTGAACTGAAGCTTCTTTTTCGTAGGTTTTTGACAAGCACAAGTTCGAGATGCTTTATTGTGAGACCAGGTTGCAGGAAGCTTTTGGCAAGGAAAATTCTCTCAAGCTTATTTTCAATAAGAAGACGAAAGAGTTGATACATATTCGACCGCAAATGCATCGGGGTCGAATCTATGAAGGCAATCTCGAGCGTCAGGTAACCTTATCCTGAATGAGCACATGTTTCCTTTCCTGCTTTTTGAAACTAATGTTTTGGTGCTTCAGCTGTAGAGAAAAACGGAAACGCTGGAACGATTTCGGGGCGAGGTCGGGCAAGTGAATTCTGAATGCCATGCGTTGAAGGTGCAGATAGGCGTTCATGTTGTGGCCCAAAGGAATGCCTTGGCCAAGGCCTCTGTCCTCGAGGTACAACTTTTTAATGCTCGAGAAAGTAGCTCGATTCAGACAAGAAGGATTTCCAAACTCGAGACAGATATTTTGAATATGAAGGCCGAGGTCGTGGACGCCCGGGCTGAAGCTGAAAAAGTTTGAGCGAAGAACGATAAGAAAGTTATCGTTTATTTAAAAGATTTTTTGATGCTCGGGCTGAGCTGAGAGAAGCTTTTGACAGAAAAAGGAGGGGCAATGAATATGCCCGATGTAGGTCTCGGAGGGAGACTCTTGAAGAGATTCAAGCTAGGGGTTTTATCTCTCGGAAGAGATAAAGCGGGCCAAAGCGGATGAGATCGACGCCGAGTTTTTCCTTTCTTCCGGTGCCGATGCTGGTATTTGAAGGCTTCCGAGGCAGCTGGTCCCTAGGGCAGACTAGTGTTTCCTTCCTTGTTCTTTGTAAAGACTCCTATGGGAGCATTGTAAATGCATATTGGTAATACATACACACACACACACACAAATATATATATATATATATATATATATATATATATACATATATATATATATAGACATATATATATGAAAGAGTCTTTTGTTTCTCTAATATTATTGTCGATAATTAACCCGATGAATTTGACTTTGAGATGAAACCCTTGGGGTTATAAATTTGCCCTGAGGCACTTTAGACAGGTGACTTGGGCTCTTACGCATTTGGCCCTTAGCTGCATTAGTTAACCATTTTGAGCTCAGTTCCAAGTCGGGTTTCAACTCGAGCTCACCTGGCCTTATGTTTTTAAATCGGCCTTGAGGAGCTTTGGGTCGGTACGACCTGTAGCTGGCAATTTGGGCTCTTACGCGTTAGGTCGGTACGACCATTAGTGTAGTTGGCGACTTGGGCTCTTACGCATTTGGCCCTGAGCCATTTTAGTTAACCATTTAGGGCTTAGTCTCCTTGTCGGGTTTCAACTCGAGCTCATCGGCCCTTTGGTTTTTAAATCGGCCCTGAGGCGCTTGGGGTCAGTATGACCTGTAGCTGGTGACTTGGGCTCTTACGCGTTAGGTCGGTACGACCTTCGATGTAGCTGGCGACTTGGGATCTTACACATTTGGCCCTGAGGTGTTTTAACTAACCGTTTAGGGCTCAGTCTCCAAGTCGGGTTTTGGCTCAAGCTCATCGGCCCTAAGGTTTTTAAATTAGCCTTGAGGCGCTTTGGGTCGGTACGACCTGTAGCTGGCGACTTGGGCTCTTACGTGTTAAGTTGGTAAGACCTTTGGTGTAGCTGGCTACTTGGGCTCTTATGCATTTGCCCCTGGGGTGCTTTAGTTAACCATTTAGTGCTCACTATCCTACTGGGGTTTCGACTCGAGCTCATCCGCCCTAAGGTTTTTAAATCGGCCCTGAGGAGCCTTGTGTTGGTACGACCTGTAGCTGGCAACTTGCGCTCTTACGCGTTAGGTCGGTACGAACTTAAATGTAGTTGGCGACTTGTGCTCTTACGCTTTAGGTCGGTATGACCTTTAACCGGTTCTTTTCGAAGTTGTTTCAAATTAATTAGAGGCATGTGATTTTATGGCAACAGTCGGACATCTCCGAGTCACGTTAGTTTGTTGGAGCCTTATGACAGTGGTCATTATACTTGGCCGTCGCCTTTTAGTCCCCGAGCGAGATAGTCTTGGTGTCTATATTGAGGGTATAGATTTTTAGGGGTCTTACAAGTTTGAATATATAGCCTTGACTTTGATATCGTGATTATTCCTTTTCAAGGTCGTACAAGTTTGTACATGCCATACTTGAGGTCTTACAGTTTTGATGTTGCCTCGTGGAGGGCTTATATTTGTTCCTCATGACTGGCTTATGAGCTCGAAGTTGCCGGCCCTGATGTCTTACGAGTTTTAGTTAGTTAGCTTGATGAGCTGACAGCCGACGACAGTCCCCGAGTCGGAGTTGATATTGCCTCATAGAGGCCTAATATTGTTAATATTGCCTCATGGAGGGCTTATATTGTTAATATTGCCTCGTGGAGGGCTTACATCGGTGATATTGCCTCACAGAGGGCTTACATTGGTGATATTGCCTCATGGAGGTCTTACATTGGTGATATTGCCTCATGGAGGGCTTAAGTGCTCAAAGTTGCTGGCCCTGAGGTCTTACGGCTTCGAGTTTTTGATGACTCGATGGGGTGGCTGTCGAGCAACCCGAGTTGCTCTACAACCTTGAACCTAATTATATTGGCATAGCTACCTAGATCTACGAGCACACGTTTAATTTGAAATTTTTTCAAAAGAAAAGAAATTACCTATGAGACATTATGAGGTTGAGACAAGTTCTCGATGTCCTCTTCGCTGAATGAAAAGGCGTCTTCAGGTATGTAGCTACGAGTTCGCTTTTCCATGGTGATGGATAACTTTGTTTGCTTAAAACGAGTCCCTGAGGGACGTCGACTCCACCAATAATCATCTGGATGACGTGTCGTAGCTCTTCTGTTTCATTTTCCTTGTTTGCCTCTCTTTCCCGAAATTGGTTTTTAGCTCGATCGTTAAGGAACTCTAGAAGGTTCCCTTTGCTAATCAGTTGGGCCACCTATTCTCGAAGTTCTCTGCAATCCTCGGTCTATGATAGTGGGTACCGTTATATTCGCATATCAAGTTGGAGTTCCTCTTCGAATGATCTGATAGCACAGGTCTTGGCCACCTGGTATCCCTCATTTTACTTATAGCTGATACGATGTCTAAAACATTGATGTTGAAGATGCACTCAAATAGTCGGGGTTCCTCTACCGGCCCACTGTGCCTGTCGAACCCTGCTTTGTTCATGAGTCCATGAGGATTCTATCCTCGATACATCATTTGGTTACTTTGAGGTATGTTACGCCTAGGGATATTTCTCCGATTTTCTATGTACGATTGATACCTTTATTTGCTTGGCCTCGGGTCTCTTTTTGGGAGCCTCGATCCCTTTGCTAAAAGCATGCTGGGGTACACCAAGCCTGAGGGGGATATTAGTCATCCTCGACTCTGGTCTTCGACTGATACTTGTTGTGTACATCCTCCCAAACTACGGCAGGATACTCGATCAATTTTTGCTTCAACTGGTTCAAAGTTATCGAGCTTCGTTCATTCAAGCCCTGAGCGAAGGCTTGTACTGCGCAATCATCGGTGACCGATGGTAATTCTATTCATTCCAGTTGGAAGCGGGATACGAATTCCCTTAGCACCTCATTCTCTCTTTACTTGATTTTGAAGTCATCAGATTTCCTTGTAGCGACCTTGATGGCACCAGCATGTTCCTTCACAAAGGAGTCTGCCATCATCGAAAATGAGTCTATCGAGTTTGAGGGCATGTTATGATACCACATGATGGCCCCTTTGGATAGTGTTTCTCTAATTTTTTTCAATAAGACGAATTCAATCTCGTCATCTCTTAGGTCGTTCCCCAACATCACAAGCGTAGGCAGTAATGTGCTCATTAGGGTCCGAGGTCCCGTTGTACTTCGGGATATCGGGCATTCTGAATTTCTTCTGAGTGGGCTGCGAGGCTGCACTTGGTGGTAATGTCTTTTGCATGAACTTTTTTTAATCTACACCCTTCACAATCGGAGGTGCGTTGGGGATCTGATCGAACCTCGAGTTATACATCTCCATATTTTTTTCGATAGCTTTTATCTTCTTTTCGCCCGATTCAATCCTCTTTTCGAGTTCTTCGACCATCTTAATAATGGTGAGGTCGGATGCTGACCCATTATTGCCACCCTTTCTTATGCATGTTCGACTCGAGGAGCCGTTTCTGGTAGTGTTGTGCTTGGGGTTCTCTAATGGCTTTGTAGATGGGGAATAGCGACATGTTGTGCTTGCAACATCTCAAAAATGACATGAAGGCTAACTTATCTTTTCCTTTGAGTAGGGGCTCCCTGCGCTTCTTGCTCGTCTTATTCACCCATATTTCCTTCTATATTTGAGCTGACATCGACATGTTAAGCATTGCATGAGCCTTCATCAATAGGGATTTGCACAGGTGCCCCTTTCAAGTTTTTGCAGTGGTACACCGGTGCCTGAAGCAGCTGTGCCATTCTCTCTGTGATCCATAGGACCGTTGTTTTCATGTGCGTCTACTGAGTTAGACATTTTATGACCTGAAATTGAAGATTCTTGGAAATGAAAAAGTGTAAAGAATAACTTTTGTTTTAGAAAATCAATACTAAAAAAATCACTATTATTTTTAGCCCCACGGTGAGCGCCAAATTGTTTACCTTGGAAATAGTAATTACAATTATATTTGATTTTGTGGTTCTAAAAATACGTGATCTATTTTAATACCAGTTGTTTAGGAAATAGATGCTAAATGAGAAGTGAGAAAACGAAATAAAAGCAAAGGGTAACGAGATTAGGCAAACTGAGCAGCGGAGAGACGGGGTCTCGAGGTAGGTCGGAATGGGCCTTGAGATCGAGCTTAGGAGCATGACAAGGGGCTGTCGAGAATGATATAACATAATTGAATGCCTCGTAGATGTCCTATTTGTGATTAATAACAACTTATAAATGATGAACAACTAATGAACACAATAAATGAAAGGCAACAATCAATGAAACAATTGTAGAGAATGTTGATATTCTTGAGAAATTTCTTAGAATTGCAAATCACATTGCGATTACACAATATAACTTTGTTGGAAATTTCTTAGAGTGTGAATCTGTGTTTAATCTTCATCCCTCTCTTGGCATATTCAGAATTATTATATCTAGATGTTGGAGTGGCATTCTCATTCTCATTATATTTTTGACAATTACATTACGTATGAAAAATTATAATTTTTAGACTCTCTACTAAGTAAGAAAGTTTTATTCTAATTCCAAAATTCTTCTATATTTTTGAATGATAATGATGTAATTGTCACGCCCCAAAATTGAGGGACGTGACCGATACTCAACCGGGTGATCCCTGTCAAGCGAACCTGATTTCCTTTCCTACCCCACGTGATAATGTCGTACATGATTTGTATGAAATAGTGAAATAAGTTTAAAAGCATGTGATTACCATAATAAGTCCAATTTCTTTTCCTCGTATTACATTATCATATTAGATTTCCCGTTACATACAAAATAGATACAACACTTCCAATACGGACCATGATTACGAACAATTACAACCACTTCCCAAAATATACATATATACACCCACATAGTGTCTACAGAGCCTCTAAGAATGTTTAAGAGTTTATACAATACTTGCCGGTAACAAGGCCCCGACTACACCTTACAATACATAATATACTCAAAAGCGATAGCAGGAACTACACATGGCCCCGAGAGGAAGGGGGCTCACCAGTAGAACTGGAAGAGGATGAGGAGAAGACACCACTAACGGTGAGCTGGGCTACCTGCTATGGACCCACCTACATCCATATAAGATATGTAGCGCCCCCGGCAAAAGGGACGTTCGTACTGTGGAACTACGGATTCCGTTTTAGCACACATTGGAAAGTTACGACAATAAGGTAATTAGGGGAAGATGGGGTCATGTGGCATGAATCCGAATATAAAAATATGATTTGGTTAGGGATGACAGTTCGAATGAACACTACAAGACTTATTCAAACAAATGGGGATATTTTTCCTTCATCTCATTTTCCACTTCCCACGTGGCTTCCTCAATATGTTGACTCCGCCACAATACTTTAACTGGAGCAATTTGTTTGTTCCTCAATCTACGGACTTCTCTATCAAGAATAGCAACCGGAACCTCTTTATATGATAATTCTTCATTAACCTCAATAGCCTCAACTAGCATGATGGTTGATGTATCCTCAACCACCTTCTTCAACATGGACACGTGGAACATTGGGTGCACTAATGACAATTCAGGGGGTAATTCAAACCTATACGCCACTTGTCCTATCCTTTGAGCAATCCGATAGGGTCCGACATACCTTGAGCTCAGTTTCCCTTTCTTCCCAAACCGCATCACTCCCTTCACGAGAGATACCTTCAAGAATACCCAATCATCAACTTGGAATTCCAATTCTCTTCGGCGAACGTCTGCATAAGATTTTTGACGGCTCTGAGCGGTTTTCATCCTCTCTCGAATGACTCTGAATTTCTCCAATGACTGGTGCACAAGATCTGGCCTTAACAATTCTGCTTCACCAACCTCGAACCACCCAATCGGAGATCTACACCTCCTTCCGTACAAGGCCTCAAATGAGGCCATTCGAATACTAGTGTGAAAGCTTTTATTGTATGGAAATTCGATAAGCGGTAAATGATAATCCCAACTACCCTTGAAGTCCAACACACAAGTCCGAAACATATGTTCAAGCATCTGAATAGTCCGCTCTTCCTGACTATCAGTCTGTGGATGGAAACCCGTGCTGAGATTTACCTGAGTACCCAAACCTTGCTGAAATTTCCTCCAAAAATTAGCCTTGAATTGAGCTCTTCGATCTGAGATAATAGAAACTGGAGTACCATGAAGCCTGACTATTTCCTTGGTGTACAACTGAGCGTAGTGCTCTGCAGTATCAGTGGACTTGACCGGCAATAAGTGAGCTAATTTCGTGAGTCGATCCACTATCTCCCAAATACAGTCGAACTTGCGCTGAGTGCGGGGTAACCCTACCACTAAATCCATGTTGATCATTTCCCATTTCCACATTGGAATCTCCATAAGCTGAGCTAACCCACCAGGCCTCTAGTGCTCGGCCTTTACTTGTTGACAATTCAGACATCTAGATACAAAGTCTGCCACCCCTCTTTTCATACCGCTCCACCAATAAACTTCCCGGAGGTCTTGATACATTTTCGTTAAACCTGGGTGCACGAAATACCTGGAATTCTGAGCTTCCACCATCACCCTCTCTCGAAGAGTATCCTCATCAGGGACACACAACCTTCCCGGGCACCGCAAGACACCATCATCACTTCCGAGTGAAAATACCAAAATTTTGCTATTCAAAACAGCCTCCTTCAATTGCACCAATGCTGGATCAATAAACTGTTTCTCCTCGACTTCTGATACAAGTGATGATTCTGCCCCATTATGCACCATGAGTTTGCCCCCGTCTGAGGTCGAGAGACAGACCTCCAGACTAGCCAATTGACGAACCTCGCGAGCCAACGGCCTCTGACCTTCCTCCAAATAGGCCATACTACCCATAGACTTCCGACTGAGAATGTCGGCCACTACATTTGCTTTTCCCGGATGGTACAAAATGTTCATATCATAATCCTTAAGCAACTCTAACCATCACCGCTGCCTTAAATTCAACTCCTTCTTCTTGAACAAGTATTGGAGACTCTTGTGGTCAGAGAACACATCCACATGGACCCCATACAAATAATGCGGCCAGATTTTTAATGCAAACACAACTGCCTCGAGTTCTAAATCATACGTCGGATAATTCTTCTCGTGATCCTTGAGTTGCCTGGAAGCATAGGCTATAACCTTCTCGTGTTGTATCAACATACATCCCAAGCCAATCCTTCAAGCATCGCAATAAACCACAAATCCTTCTGTACCTTCTGGCAAGGTTAACACCGGTGCCGAAGTCAGTCTTGATTTCAATTCCTGAAAGCTCTTCTCGCAAGCGTGGGACAATTTGAACTTAGTTTCCTTTTGGTCAATTTAGTCAATAGGGAGGCGAGGGTAGAGAACCTCTCCACAAACCTCCGATAATACCCGGCTAGACTCAAGAAATTGTGAATCTCTGTTGGGGTCGTTGGTCTAGGCCAATCCTTTACCGATGTGATCTTCTGGAGATCAACCTTAATCCCTTCTCTTGAAACAACATGATCCAAAAAGGTGACTGAATCCAACCAAAATTCACATTTTGAAACTTGGCATACAATTGTTGTTGATGAAGAGTTTGCAGAATTGTCATGAGGTGATTAGCATGATCCTCCCGACTGCGCGAGTAGACAAGGATGTCATCAATAAAAACAATCACGAAGGAGTCAAGAAACGGTTTGAAAACCTGATTCATAAGATCCATGAAAACTACTGGAGCATTGATCAGTCCAAAGGACATTATTAAAAATACAAAATGGCCATAACGAGTCCTGAAGGCGGTCTTAGGAATATCCTGCTCTTTGATCTTCAACTGGTGATACCCCAACCGTGAATCAATTTTTGAGAAAAACCTCGCACCTTGCAATTTGTCGAACAAATCATCTATCCGAGGCAATGGATACCTATTTTTTATAGTGACTTTGTTGAGCTGCCGATAATCAATACATATCCGAAGTGACCCATCCTTCTTCCTGACGAAAAGAACCGGAGCGCCCCACGGTGACACACTCGGCCGAATGAACCCCTTCTCTAATAAGTCTTTCAACTGTTCCTTTAGCTCCCTCAAATCTACTGGCGCCATTCTGTATGGGTGAATTGATATTGGCTGCGTATCTGGCAATACATCAATCCCGAAATCGATCTCTCTGTCTGGCCGAATCCCTGGTAGCTCTTCCGGAAACACTTCAAGAAATTCATTCACGACTGGGACGGATTCGAGGGAAGACACTTCTGAAGTGGTGTCCACAACCCAGACTGAATGATAAATACACCCCTTTTTAGTCATCTTTGAGGCCTTAAGGTGGGAAATAAACCTACCCTCTGGCACCACACAACCCTTTTCCACTCGATAACTGACTCATTAGGAAATTCTAGCCTCATAATTTTGGTCTGGTAGTCGAGTTTAGCAAAGCACGACTAAAGCCAATCCATCCCCATGATGACATCGAAATCTACAATCCCTAGTTCGACAAGATCGTCCGTGGTATCTAGACCACGCACCATGACAACACAATTCTTATAGACTCGTGTGGCTGTAATGGAATCACCAACCGGAGTCGACACAGAGAACGGCTCACGAAGCCGTTCGGGTTCTATCCCAAAACTTGAAGCAATAAATGGGCTAACATAGGACAAGGAAAACCCCGGATCAATAAGAGCATAACAATCAAGGGCTTGAACAGCCAGAATACCTGTAACAACATTTGGAGAAGCCTACGCACTATGGCGACCACTCAAAGCATAGAACTGGTTGGGTCCACCTCTACTACGGGCTCCACCTCTAGCTGCACCATGCCCTGCTGGAGCTGGAGGACATACTGAAGATGCGGCGACTAAAGAACCGGATGGCTGAGCAAACGCACCAACCATGCCTTGACTGGGCGCACGCCAATCCTGCCGAATATGACCTCTCACTCCACACCCGTAGCATACTAGGATATCCAGGTAACAAGGTTCGGTATGGAACCTCCCACACTTAGGGCACGGAGCCCTCCTCTGCTGCTGAAACCTCCCTCCTGAACGACCGGACTGATGGTGTCTCCTACTGTCTGATCCTGGTCCCGAGCGACTGCTCTGCTGATAACGGTGCGCTGATTGCAGTGCACTGGATGAGGACTGAGAATGAGACTGGGATGGCCCTGATGGTCCTCTCCACTGAACTAGTCTCCCTCCTCCAACTGAACTCCCCGAGTGGCCCGCTGACCGGGCCCTGCTGATACTCTCCCTCTCTGACCTTATCTTTAATTTTCTAGCCTCCGTAGCCTGGGCGAATCCCACTATCTTACCATAATTCATGTCTGAGTGCAAGGCAGCTGTAGCAGCTGCATTCACAACCAAAGGACTCAGTCCTTGAACAAACCGTCGAACTCTGGCACCGATAGTCGATACTAAATTAGTAGCGTACTTGGACAACCTAACGAACTCCAGGTGGTACTCCCACACACTCATATTACCTTGCTTGAGAACCTCAAACTCCATAGCACGGGCTGACATAGTCTCGGCATGCAAGAAGTGATCCATGAAAACATCAACGAACTCATCCCACCTTGCCTGAGGACTTCCCTCCCCACGGGAACCCTCCCACGTCTCGAACCAGGAATACGCTGGTCCCCTCAACCTGTAAGATGCTAACTCAACCCCCTCTGTCTCTATAGCCTTCATAACCTAGAGCGTCTTGTACATTTCATCTAGAAAGTCTTGTGGATCGGCCTCTGGATCAATACCTGAGAATTATGGATGGGCTAACCGCAGAAACTGGTTGACTCTAGAACCGGTGGAATCTCCCTGTCCGCTAGAGGATGCAGGGGAAATATGAGATCTTTGGGCCTGAGCGGCCACTAACTAGGTTAGCATGTGAATAGCTCCCCTGAGGTCCCCATCAGAAGTACCGGGACCTGAAGCTGGAATCGAAGAAGGGTCAGGGGTTCCAGCACCCTCCACCGCAGCAGGAATAGGAACACTCTGATCTGGAACTGAATGGCCAGATGGTTTCAAGGTCGAGGATTTTCTCTCACCCGCACCATCGGGTACAAAATTTACGGCCACACTTGGGGCAGCATTGGCCTCTAGGCCAAGTCCAGCTCTCTTCTTTGGTGCCATCAATGAAAATTTTGGAACAGAGCACGAGTTAGACAAGAAAATCCTCACTTTCTACTTTACCGCACGATATAGAATAACAATGAAAAGGCTGTTTCCTAAATGGACATGTAGCCCCCTAATTATAGGTGTGGTCGATAACACACTGATAAGAAGGGATCTACTAGACACGGCTCCGAGACATCCCAGGACACTTTTAAAACCTGAGGCTCTGATACCAAGTTTGTCATGCCCCAAAATCGAGGGACGCGACTGGTACTCAACCGGGTGATCCCAGTCAAGCGAACCTGATTTGTCTTTCCTACCCACGTGATAGTATCTTACATGATTTGTATGAAATAGTGAAATAAGTTTAAAAGCGTGTGATTACCATAATAAGTCCAATTTCTTTTCCTTGTATTACATTATCATATTAGATTTCCCGTTACATACAAAATAGCTACAACACTTCTAATACGGACCATGATTACGAACAATTACAACGACTGCCAAAAATATATATATATATACACCTACATAGTATCTACGGAGCCTCTAAGAATGTTTAAGAGTTTATACAATACTTGCCGACAACAAGGCCCCGGCTATACCTTACAATACATAATATACTCAAAAGAGATAGCAGGAACTACACATGGCCCCGAGAGGAAGGGGGCTCACCAGTACAGTTGTAAGAGGATGAGGAGAAGACACCACTAACGGCGAGCTGGGCTACCTGCTATGGACCCACCTACATCCATATAAAAGATGTAGCGCCCTCGGCAAAAGGGACGTNACATAGTGTCTACGGAGCCTCTAAGAATGTTTAAGAGTTTATACAATACTTGCCGGCAACAAGGCCCCGGCTATACCTTACAATACATAATATACTCAAAAGAGATAGCAGGAACTACACATGGCCCCGAGAGGAAGGGGGCTCACCAGTACAGCTGGAAGAGGATGAGGAGAAGACACCACTAACGGCGAGCTGGGCTACCTGCTATGGACCCACCTACATCCATATAAAAGATGTAGCGCCCTCGGCAAAAGGGACGTTAGTATTGTGGAATAGTACTAGTATGTATACACAAACTTTATCACATGTACAACAAAACAGTACACAATTAACAGACACTGATATAACCAAATAAACCAAGGTACGTGAAAAGAAACAACCATAATCAAACAAGTTTCACAATCTTTCCCTTTTTCCCCTTCAACATCATCATATTCAAGAGCCCATAGCTTTTCATTCCAGTAGTGATATCGATCACATTTCCTCCTTATTACCTCGGCCACCCTTATTATCTCACACCTCATGAAGCTTATTGCTTTGTGTTGCGGCACGCAACCCGATCCCCCTGACAATCATATTTCAAAATAGCAACCACAAACAATTACATCACAAGAATTATCTTTTCAAGAAATACAATTTCATATTAACATCTCATATAATTGGGCCCAAGGCCCCACAACATTTATCAAGTAAAAAATTCCATGAAAACGGTACTGGCACATTTGGTCAATTCAGTTACATTATTTCATAATACTCCTTTCATTATTTTTCCACGTATGGTTTTCAACTATTTCACACATTCCCACATAAGGTGCACATACCACGTATTCGAACCCAACAAGAGGATTCTACGAAGGTAAAAGTTAGCCATACATACCTCAAACCGGAAATTTTTTCCCTTAATTTCTAGCTCAAGTCACCGGACCTTCTAGCACCTTCAATCGAATTCACAATGTGACGCATTTAAACTTAGAATTAGGAATCATGAACATGTGTTGAACTCATTTGAGCTTTCTATCAAACACTAGGTGCTCCTTTAGATTAACTAACCCCTTTTTTTTAGTTAAAGGTTACCCCACCCTACTTTCCTTTACTAGCTTATGATATAATGGGTACATGCATGAAAGACTCTTAACCCCATCCTTACGAAGTATCCTACCCATAAGTCATTTTTAACAAAATCTGGAAATTTGGGGTTAGTGGGGTGGAAGCTTACCTCTTAGAGTGAAGAAATCCGTGTTTTACTTGATTAATTCCAAGCTTGATTAATGAAGGAAGACCAATTCGATGAAGTTGGGACTTTCTCTCTCTAGAACCCACTCTTTCCTCTCTCTAATTTCTCGGAAAAAGTGGTTAAAATGAAGGGGAGGGGTGTTTTTAATGGATTGGGGCCGGGTGTTAAAATTAAAAAAATAGATGCCTGACATAAGAATGCGGTCGCATTCTTGACATGCGGTCCGCATAATGGCCCTCGAGATGGGCCAAAATTTTGAAACACACTGCCCAGGTATGCGACCGTTGTGCGGTCCGCATACACGTTATGTGATCGCATAATGCGTCGCATAACACCCACTTTCTGGAAAATTTTGTATTCTTTAAATCCTGGGGGTACTTTTTACGTTGTTCTGGCATGTTTCGAAAATTTCTACAATAAAAACAACTCGGGGATTGATTCGGATATTATTATTATTTTTTATTTTTTTGACAAGAAAATTTTATGGGTCTTTACAGAAATAATTGTGCACATTGGTTGTTAATAGTTACTAGTACCTTAATAAGGTAAATCTCTTAAAATTGTTGGATTTTTGTGGGCCCTACTCGATAGAGATCTCTTCGCCAAAGAGTGTCCAAATTATGACACCTTGCAACATAATGTAAAAGTCATTTTATTCACTACATCTTGCTGCCACATTGAGGTTAAAGATTTATCTAAAATATCTTAGTTAATTACCAATTTCTTAATTAATTTGGTAATTCCCCACTAATCAACAATTAATCAATTATTAACATAATTAAGAATTATCTCAAATTACTCAAAATACTATTCACTTTTAACATACTTTATACACCTTACTATTATGGTCATGTGCTATCTTGTATGGCCCTAATTCTTAAATACCGGGTACTTTAGCTCGGGCCATATTTTAACCCAAAATGTCAAACTTTGACGAAATTCATTTTCTTCGATTTGCTTACCCTCTCACCTTTACGGATTTACTTATCACTTGTTTGGAATAGCATAATGCTTACAATTTCAAAATAATCTTATTCCCGAACTTACCTCAATTAACTTATGACGAAACTTTAACATACGAAAATATGGGGTCTAACAGTTCAAACCTCGGAACAAAACCTTATTATTACGTGCTAAGACGTTCAAAATATTTGTAATCGTAGAAAAAATCAAGAAGAGACAAAGTTAAAATAGTCGTAAGGAAAAAGAAGAGCATTGTGTATATATATATAAATAAAGATCTTTACATAGGCCAAACGGCCTCAACGAAAAATACAAAAGTACAAAAACAAAGAAAACTCTACAGGGCACCCAAGTCTGATCTTTGCTAGAGTGCGCCTCGTCGTCGGGACAATCATTGTCTTCTTCGCCCTCTGGTCTGCCAGAACCCTCAGAGCCTTCATCATCCTCGGGATATGCCATCTTCTTGGCCTTAGCCTTGAGCATCTTAGCATTTTCAATCTCGGCCGATAAGTCGAGACCCCGGGAATGAACTTCCTCGAGAGCCTTCCTTCGGGACTTCCACTTCACGTATTAGACAATTCTTTTAGGCGGTCCTGGGCTTCCTTGACATTAGCTTTGTACTGGACCACCATCTCTTCAACACCAGCCCTAGTCATTTCCTCCATTGACTTGGCTACTTTAAGCTCCTTGGCAAGGGTATCCCATTCATTAACAGCCGAGCATAGTTGATACTGGAGGTAGTAGACTTTGTGGGACAAGGCATCAGCCTTCTCACTCACCGCTCAAAGTTGGGCCTCCGCCGAGGCCAGCTACTCCCAGGAAATCTCCTTTTTCCGAAGCCAAACGATCCATCTTTCATGTCCACTCCTCGTACTCAACATTGATTATGTCCATCTCAGCTCGGAGTTGGTCGATCCGGTCAAGATTTCGTTGGACCGGGGGTTTTGACCATCAGTCGCCATGTCTAGGTTATCATCACTAACTTCAAAAATCATTACCTGTTCCTCCAGCTTGGCATGTTCTTTCTAACCCGCGTCCAACTCGGCTCGAAGGTTCTTAACTTCTGCTCTACATTGCTCACTGAGAATCTTATACATGTCCCTCTTTTTAGCAAGCTCTTTGACATTAGCCTCGAGTTGTCTAAGCTCGGTCCAGTACCAGAGAAAGGTTTCGTAATAGAGTACCGAAACCTGCAAGAATTTCAAAAGGAAAAGGCATTAGAGTGATCAAAATATAAATTAGAAGACAAAATATGGTAATGACACCTTACTCGGTTTACTTCCTATTGTGCTTCGTTGAACAAGCATGGCGCATCAACCTCACACATTTTTACCTGGTCTTCTTCAGTTATCTGGCACAAGAAGTATCTAGCTACACCGACAGGGGCGCAGAGAATACGAGCATCCTCCGGGACGGTGATAATGACTGACCACTTTCAGCCAGGATCCACGCTTAGAGTGGGGAGTCGACTGATAAACATTGGGCTTGATTTCGGCCCACCAACCTTCGAGGATGAACTATTCCTCGGTACCTCTTACTCCCAACTCCGAGAAGTCCTCCAGGACGATTGAGTCCACACCATAAAAAAAAAATAGCGGAGGGGATCATCCGCTCCATGAGCCCCTTCGTTAGGTGCTCTTTCACCGTTGGGGCCTTATCGATCATGGAATCGGTGAACGAAGGCCAACCGGTAATATATATCATGTCGAGTGCCTCCTTCGGGGCACTACCAGCATTCTAGAAAGTCTCGACCCTAGTCTCCTCGTGAACCCCACTAATTTGAGGAAGAGCGGTCTCTTTGGTCTCCTGTTCAATATCCCCCTGCTCCTCGGCGGCGACCGTTCACGGACCGCTAAAAGCTATTCCTCCTCGGACTCGTCCCTAATCCGGTAGACCAAGTCTGAATCTTGTACCTGAGAGTTGGAGCTCCTCTTTGGCTTACGAACCAATCTTCTCTTTTGTTTTTTCTTCTCTGAGCTCGGGGAACCGATAGCTTTTCTTTTCTTCCTCTCCTCTCCTATTGTGGTCCCTAGCTTCCCCAAAGTGGAGGAGCCAACGGGCAAGTCCTCGCCCCTCGACCGGAGGCCTATGCCCAATGGTCTTAGGAAAACCTGCTAAAATAAAATAGTGGTAATAATAACGCAATGCTACAAGAAGGAACCAATACAAATTTCTCAGGAAAGAAATCTTACCATAGGAACGGGCCTCCTAGTGACCCTCGACGACCACTCAACATAAGGCATCTGCAAACGAATTCCCCCAATCCATTCCTTGAGCCGAGAAATGGAGTTTGGGACTCGATCAAGGGTTGCACCATAGCAATTACCGATAATAAAATGGAAGGAAAAACATAAAATCCACTCGGTAGGTATCAGGTCAGCGGTCTTCACCCCGACAATGCGTCTTTGGCATCCCCGATCCTGATCCTCGTCGATGCTTAAAAATGGGGATTTGCTAGCCCACTGTACAATCTTTATCAGCCCCCCCCCCCCTGGAAGATTCGGGGACTATATAAGGGGAGTAGATTATCGATGGTGAACCTACACGGACTGATTTTGTTCACAAAAAATCGGAGGAGGCTCATGATCCTCCATAGAGATGGATGGATTTTGCCCAGGCATACATTGTACCTCCTACTGAAGTAAAAAATGACCGGGTCCACCGGGCCCAATATAAAAGGATCATTGTAAACACTCAGATATCCCTCAACATGTGTAGTGATATTTTCATCGGGCTCGGGAATCACCACATTCTTATTCGCCCAACCGCACTCCTTTAGAGCCACAAAAAGAATGACCTTAGTAATAAAGCAGATGTATCGTGACACCGCCTTGCATTATCTTTGAACCGAAAAAGGTTTTTCAACCTTGAAGTCATCATTGACCGAACATCCCTTGGGGAACAAACTTTTTAAAGGAGGCTCACTTTCGGTTCATCAGTGGCCGTGCCCGGGGGGTTCTCCTTGACCTCAGTGGTCGGCCGCGTAGAAAAAAGAGTGTCTTTCTGGGGAGCGATCTTTGAAATCCTTGCCATTTATTTTATCTGGGTAAAAAGGTATGAAAATATGAAGGAGAATGAGGAGATGAATTGTGAGAACTTTTTAATAAACCAAGCACACTAATTTAAGTGAAGGGTGAAAGAAAGGTTGTAACTTGAAAAACGAGGGTAAGAATCTTGAGGTATAAAGGAAGGTGGTAATATCTTAAAAGATTGAAGGTATAAGCTTGGTCAAAAGTAAAAAATGAACGAAGGAAGGGGTATTTATAGGGTCTTGGCGCCGTTTCACATCGACGCACGACCTGCCGACGCTGACACACGCTAGGAATTATCATGACGTGACTAACGGGACGTTTCAATTTCTTTATGATTTTGTGTTGCAGCGTGTTGAAGAAGAGATTGAAGAATACTTGTTGTTCGTCGTTGTTTCCATAAAACATACTCTTTGAGAAACGAGAGCACTATTTGTATACGGGTGAAACCGGATCCATTTACCGGCCCGATTCCTAATAAAATAAATTGAGTAAGGGGCGTGATGACAATGAGCCAGAATCGAGGTAAGGTAATCATCAAGAAAGGCTTCGGGGGGGGGGGGACGCTCACCCGCCCTGATGTATATCGGGTCCATGACCCCGGGATCGGTCCAAGTCCCAAAAGACTTCAGAGAGAATTATTGGAAAATCGAATTCGATAACGGAATGCTGTAATATCAGTGACCAACCGGGTACCACAGCGCAGAACTCGACACGCACCGGCGGGAATTCGATAATTGGTTAAACGAGAGATCTTTACCTTTTATTGAGTTGTACCTAGAGTAGGATTCCCCTACTATATAAAGGAGGTCTGATTATTCAGTAGAAACATTGTAACACGTATACTAAAGAATTTTACTATTATTTTCTGCCATTCAAAGTTCTTGCGTTGTCGATAAGTGTTTAATTATTATAAGCCCGGGATCGAAGATGGATACCTCACTGAGGCTGCCCTCGAGTCCAGAGTCATGCGCCCACTATTTTTAGGCGGTTTGATAGTTTATCCCATTTTTATCTGTCTATTCTAGCAACCTTTGCCGTTTTTAATGAATAAATCCATGTATCTTTGAAACCACTTACAAATAAAATTATTATCCGTTTTTTAGGGTTAAAAAAAATAATTTTATTTTTTAAGATAGTTAAATATTTTCTTAATTACATTAATTTATCCTATAAGATATAAAAACTAATTATAGACATATCTTACTTAATGTTCTTGGTATATGTTATTTTTACCAATGTGATTGCACTGTCATGATCATAATTCTAATCGTTAACATCAAAGTTGTACTCTTTAATTGTTTCACCACAAGAATTCAACTACATAGGAATGAAAAAAAATTACTAAGAACAAAAGAGAATGACAAAAGGTGAGAATTTATAATTGATATAACCTCTGAAGTAGAATGTTTGGCTTTAAAGAATAACCAAAATATAATTAAGGTTGTTTATTTAGGTTAACCATCCGCTATTTAAAACTTCAAATTGGGTGGTTACAAAATGAAGAAAACCACCCTTTAGTAAAATCACTTTAAATGGTTTTCTTCTTTTCCGTTTTTAAAAAATATTATTATTCAATATTTTTCTAGTTTTTTATGAAACTATATCTTTATATAGACCCGATCGGCCGTCTTTAGAGTTATGGCCCGATCCCCATTAACTGTTTTTCCTGTATCTACTTCCGTTATTGTGACTTGTCGGTAGAGTTCGTTTTGGTTTTCGGAGTGAACTGAGACACTTAGTCTCTTAATTGGAAGACTAATTGGGAAAAGTTGGCCGGATGTCGACTTCTATGTAAGCGACCTTGGATTTGGATTTTTATGGTTCCATTAGCTCCGTTAGATGATTTTGAACTTGGGAGTTCGGAAATTGGCGATTCTTTGAGAAATTTTCAGATAGAGATTTGGGGTAACGATTCCTAACTCGATTTTGGTTTTATTTAATTAATATATTGTTGTATTCTTCATTTAATTAGTTAATTTGGGTGAAAATTTGGGAAAATTTTGAGAAAAAAGTCTTTAGGCCGAATTTTTGGAATTGATCGAGATGTTGGTATCGGATTTTAGTAAATGTGGTATGCTTAGACTCGTGAGTAAATGGGTGTTCATAATTTGTGACTTTTAGCCAATTCCGAGACGTGGGTCCGGGGAGGCTTTTGAGCGATTTTCCAATTTATCTCTTTAACCTTGATTATGTTCGCTAGACTAGTTTCTTGTAGTTATATTTATGCTATGTAATTGGTTTTGGATAGATTTTGGCCATTCGGAGCCGGATATTCGTGTAAAGAGCGTTATTTTTGATTGATTTGAGCTTGGTTAGAGGTAAGTGGCTTGCCTAACCATGTGTGGGGGAGCTCCCCTTAAGATTTGGTACTGTGTATGATAAGTAACACCATGTTTTCCTTCTTATTTGAATCTTATTAGCATGTGTAGTATCCTATTAGACTAGACTAGCATGCCTACTCGCCTTAACTGTTTATCTGAACTACATGCAGCATGTTTAGTAAATTTACTTGTGTTTACTTAACTTGTAATTATGTTGAATTGTAAAATTTCGTGCCTTAACTATTGAATTCTATTATTGGCAGCCTATTTGCCGTGGGACTACGGAACGGTATTCCGAGAGATCCCCCTGTACGACATATTTACTT
Source organism: Nicotiana knightiana (assembly GCA_005239525.1). Classification (NCBI taxonomy): domain Eukaryota; kingdom Viridiplantae; phylum Streptophyta; class Magnoliopsida; order Solanales; family Solanaceae; genus Nicotiana; species Nicotiana knightiana. The sequence goes on along the minus strand of ML407977.1, from coordinate 43,774 downwards.
TGGGACTATGAAACGGTATTCAGGGAGATTCCATATATAACATATTTACTTGGGGACTACGGAACGGTGTTCCGGGAGATCCCCTGTTTGCATATTTACTTTGGGACTACGTAACGGTGTTCTGGGAGATCCCCCTTCACATTTACGATTGGGACTACGAGACAGTATAAAAGGAGATCCCCTGTCTTATTGTTGTGTACTGAGCTATTATGTTTTCTATGATTTCTTCCCTGTTAAATTCTAGTCTTTATTATACTGAAATATTTCATTCTTGTCTTGATATATTATTTCAATGCCAGTAGAGCTATGACCTGACCTCGTCACTACTTGACCGATGTTAGGCTTGGCACTTATTGGGTACCATTGTGGTATACTCATGCCCTTTAATCCACATGTTTTCTCTGTGCAGATCCAGGTACATCTTACCCGCCTTATCACTAGTGTAGTCGTTGCTGCTTATTAGAGACTTCAAGGTACATTTGCCCGCGCCCGTAGATCCTCGGAGTCTCCCTTTATCCCCTTGTACTCATTTTTCCTTCTTTATGTAGAAATGATGTATAGAGTAGTTAAGACACCTTAGTAGTTTGTGACTTGCGGTGTTCTAGGTTTTGGGAATTGTTTTGTACATTTGTGAAGTGATAATTGTATATGCCGAGTGGATTCAAATACTTATTAGATAATTGTTATTAATAGTAGTTAATGGTTATGCTTTTGTTTCATTTACGCAAAGTGTTAGGCTTGCCGAGTCATATAGACTTGGTGACGCCACGACAGCTCAGGGAGGGGAAGTAGGGTCGTGAAAAGTTGGTATCAAGCTCTAGCTTCATAGGTATCGTGAATCACAAGCCAACTTATTAGATTCTCTTGGTTCGGTACGGAGACGTCTGTACTAATATTTGGGAGGCTATGGAACTGTTAGGAACAGTCATACTTCTTTGATTTCCTTGTCATGCGAGTTGTTAATATCAAATTCTAAAATTCACTATTCTATTCTTTCTTAGAGATGGTGAGGACCCGTACCAGGAGATTTGACAATCAAGCACCCGAGCCCCCTGTCAGAGGCTGGGGTAGAGGATGACCACACGGTGTAGCCAGAGCACCTGCACTAGCTGCGAGAGAGGATTCCCTAGAAGATCCGGCTGGAGGTCAGGCACCGAAGGTTCCTATTGCTGCACCACCCCTAAGGAGACTCTAGCCTAGTTCATGAGCATGTTCAGCACTTTAGCTCAGGTTGGATTTACCCCACTAAATCCTTCCACATCTCATCCCGGGGGAGGGGCACAGACTCCCGCAGAACGTACTTCATAGCAGAGGGTATAGGTTGATCATGTCCAGAGTTTAGTCATATGACGCCGGTATCTCCAATTCAGCATAAGACCAAGGCAACCACTTTTGAGGCGGAGCATCTCAGACTTGAGAGGTATGAGAAGTACCGCCCACCGACTTTCAGCAGATTAGCTTCAGATGATGCTTAGGGTGTCTTTCACCACATTCCAGCTTAGAAGAGCAACCTATCAGTTGTGGCGTGCTTTTTAGCTGAGTAGTCCGGATGAGGCAACCCTACTCACATGGACTCAGTTCTTGTATATGGTTTTGAGAGAGTACGTTCCTCAGAGCCTCAGGGATCCATGGCGCATGGAGTTTGAGCAACTACGTCAGGGTTCGATGATTGTGTCAGAGTATGAAGTCTGTTTCAGTGAGTTGGCCCGACATGCACCGGCCTTAGTTGCCATAGTTCGGGAGAGAGTTCGTCGCTTCATTGTGGGACTCCACCCTAGTATCAGGAAGAGTATGGCCAGGGAGTTGGAGATGGATATCTCTTATCAGCAGGTCGTGGGCATTGCGAAGAGAGTAGAGGGCATGATTTCGTAGTACAGAGAGGAGAGATAGGCTAAGAGGTCTCGAGAGAGTAGTTATTGTTCTGGAGCTCGTGCCCTAGCAACTCGCCATGGTAGGGGTTATGTGAGTCTCCATGTTCATTCATCTATTGTAACCGCCAGTGGTGTTCCATCTCCTTCCAGGCCCTGGGAGCCCTATTATGCACCACTAGTATCTAGTATGCCTCCTGCTCGAGGTGTTATTAGCGGCCAGTTCAACAGACTTAGACTGAGCCAATCACAGTCGGCGCATCCTCCGAGGGGTTATTTTGAGTCTAGTGATACTCACCATACAGTGAGGGATCGCCCGAGACTGAGGAGGGGTGCACCTCCACAGACTTATCAGCCACCACCTGCTCTAACCGGGTCCCCCCGCCATGCTTCCAGCACCAGATACCGCCGCAACTACTCTGCCAGCTCGTTCAGAGGAAGCTTCTTCCGACTCTATAATCACATGTATTGTCTAGTCTGCCATAGGGATACATCGGTATTATTTGATCCAGGTTATACATATTCATATGTGTCATCTTATTTTTTTCTACATTTGAGGGCATATCGAGATTCTTTGCCTCCCCCTGTTTATGTATCTACTCCCGTGGGAGATTCTATTGTTGTGGACCGCATATATCGGTCATGTTTGATTGCTCTTTGTGATTTTCAACATGGTATATTTTGATGTTATCTTGGCATGGACTGGTTTTCGCCCCATTATGCTATTCTTGATTATGACGCTTAGACCGTGACACTGGCTATGCCAGGGTTACCATGATTAGACTGGAGGGGTACCTTAGAGTATACTCCCCGTAGGGTTATTTCACTTATTAAGGCTTAGCGAATGGTTGAGAAGGGGTGTGATGTGTATTTGGCCAATGTGAGACATGTCAGTATTGATACCCCTATAGTTGAGTTGGCTCCAGTAGTAAGGGATTTCCCAAATGTGTTTCCAGTTGATCTTCTGGCCATGCTGCCCGACATGGATATTGATTTTGCCATTGATTTGTTTCTGGGCACTCACCGCATATCTATTCCTCCTTACCATATGGATTCTCCTGATTTGAAGGAGTTATGGGAGCATTTACATGAGTTTCTTAATAAGGGCTTCATTTGGCCTACCGTGTCACCGTGGGGTGCTCCGGTCTTGTTTGTGAAGAAAAAGGATGGTTCTATGCGTTTGTGTATTGATTAACGCCTACTGAACAAGGTTATAGTGAAGAACAATATCCATTGCCTCACATTGATGATTTATTTGATCAGTTAGAGGATGCCAGGGTGTTTTCCAAGATTGACCTGCTTTCAGGCTATCATCAGTTGATGATTCGGGAGCCCGACATCCCAAAGATAGCTTTTAGGACCAATTATAGTCACTATGAGTTTCTTGTCATGTCTTTTGGGCTGACCAATGTACAAGCAGCCTTTATGGATTTGATGCACAGTGTGTTCCAACATTATCCTGACTCCTTTGTTATTTTGTTTATTGATGACATCCTAATGTATTTCCAGACTCGTTAAGATAATGAGCAGCACCTGAGGACTGTGCTTCGGAGTTTGAGGGAGAAGAGGTTTTATGCAAAATTTTCTAAGTGTTAATTTTGGCTAGACTCAGTGGAATTCTTGGATAATGTGGCATCAAGTGATAGTATCAAGTTAGATCCGAAGAGGATGGAGGTTGTGCAGAGTTGTCCTAAACCGTTATCAGCTACAGAGATCCATAGTTTTCTTGGGTTGGCGGGGTATTACCGTCGTTTTGTCGAAGGATCTCATCTATTGCAACACCTATGACCAGGCTGACCCAGAAGGGTGCTCCGTTCAGGTGGATAAAAGAGTGTGAGGAGAGCTTTCAGAATCTCAAGACAACGTTGACTACAACAACAGTATTGGTATTGCCTAGAGGTTGGGAGTCTTACCATCTATTGTGATGCTTCACATATTGACCTTGGCGTGGTGTTAATGGAGGATGGTAGGGTAATTGCCTACGCATTTAGACAGTTGATGGTGGATGAGAAGAACTATCATGTCTACGATATTGAGTTAGCATCTATTGATCACACCCTGAAGATCTGGTGCCATTATTTGTAAGGTGTTCCTTGTGAGATCTACACCTATCACAAGAGTTTGCAGCACCTGCTTAAGAAAAAGGATCTTAACTTGTGTCAGCGGAGGTGGTTGGAGCTACATAAAAAATATGACATCACCATTTTGTACCGTAGAGGGAAGGCCAATGTGGTGCAATATTCTTTGAGTCATCGGGCGGAGAGTTTGGGGAGTTTAGCATATCTTCCAACATCAGAGAGACCCTTAGCATTGGATGTTCAGGCCTTATCTAGCCAGTTTGCGAGATTGGATATTTCTGAGTCGAGTCAAGTGTTGGATTGCGTAGTCTCTCTCTGTTCTCTTTATGACCGTATCAAATAGCGTTAGTATGATGAACCCCATATACCCGTTCTTCAGGACATGGTTTGGCGAGGCGATACTAGAGATGTGACTATTGGTGATGATTGCGTGTTGGGGATGCAAGGCCGGATATGTGTGCCAAATGTGGATCGGATTTGGGAGTTGATTCTTGATGAGGCCCACAGCTCGCGGTATTCCATCCATCCGAGTGCCGTGAAGATGTACCAAGATTTGAGGCAGCACTATTGGTGGAGGATAATGAAAAAGAATATAGTTTGGTTTGTGGCTCGTGTCTCAATTGTCAACAGGTTATGTACGAGTAGCATAGACGTGATAGCTTGCTTTAGAAGTTAGATATCCCAGAGTGGAAGTGGGAGCGTATCACTATGGATTTCAGTTAGCTCCCACGGACATCGAGGAAGTTCGATGCTATTTGGGTGATTGTGAATAGGCTAATCAAGTTAGCTCATTTCATTCCAGTGATGACTACATACTCTTTCGAGCAACTGGCTCGAATCTACATCTAAGGGATTGTTCGCCTTCATGGTGTCCCAGTTTCCATCATTTTAGATAGATGCACAGAAATTACATCACGGTTATTGAGAGCCGTACAACATTAGTTAGGTACTAGAGTAGAGCATAGCACAACATTTCACCCTAAGACTGACGGGCAGTCCTAGCGAACTACCCAGATTCTAGAGGATATGCTATATGCATGTGTTATGGAGTTTGGAGGGTCATGGGACCATTTCTTGCCACTTGCAGAGTTTTCCTACAACAACAGTTATCAGTCCAGCATACAGATGGCACCGTATGAGGCTCTGTATCGTAGGCGGTGCCGATTCCCAGTGGGTTGGTTCGATCAGGGCGAGGCCCGATTATTGGGTACATACTTGGTCCAGGATGCCCTAGATAAGGTGAAGATAATTCAGGATAGACTTTGCACAACCCAGTCCAGACAGAAGAGTTATGCGTACCGGAAAGTTCGCGATGTAGCATTCATGGTTGGAGAGCGGGTCTTACTTCGGGTATCACCTATGAAGGGCGTTATGAGGTTCGAGAAGAAGGGCAATCTGAGCCTGAGGTACATTGGTGCTTTTGATGTGTTGCAGCATGTTAGGGAGGATGCTTATGATATTTCTATACCTCCCTGCCTAGTAGCAGTTCATTTGGTATTCCACGTTTCTATGGTGCGGAAATATCACGGTGATCCGGCTCATGTATTGGATTTTTGCTCAGTCCAGTTGGACTAGGATCTATCTTATGTCGAGGAGCCAATGGCTATTTGGATAGGCATGTCAGAAAGCTATGTTCAAAGAACATTTCTTTAGTTAGGTTCATTTGAGGGTTCAGCCAGTCGAGTAGGCGACTTGGTAGACTGAGTAGGATATCCGCAATTGGTATCCTCATCTTTTCACATCTTTAGGTATGTCTCTATACTCCTTTAAGGATGAACGATTATTTTAAGAGGGTGAGGATGAGACTATTCGGCCAGTCGTCATGAGAGTTATGGCCCCGATCCCCATTAACTGTTTTCCCCGCATCTACTTCTGCTATTGTGACTTGTTCGGAGGGTTCATTTTGGTTTTCGGAGTGAATTGAGGCAGTTAGTCTCTTAATTGGAAGATAAATTTGGAAAAGTTGGTCGGATGTCAACTTGTATGTAATTAGTGAATTTGGGTGAAAAATTTTGAAAAATTTGAGAAAAAGTCGTTAGGCCGAATATTTGGAATTTGATCGAGTTGTTGGTACCAGATTTGAGTAATTTGGTATGCTTAGAGTCATGAGTGAATGGGTGTTCATAATTTGTGACATTTACTCGACTCCGAGACGTGGGTCCGGGGAGGCTTTTGAGCGATTTTCCAATTTCTTTCTTTAACCTTGATTCTGTTCGATAAACTAGTTTCTTGTAGTTATATTTATGCTATGTAATTGGTTTTGGATAAATTTGGGCCATTCGGAGCTGGATATTCGTGGAAACCGCGTTATTTCAGATTGATTTGAGCTTGGTTCGAGGTAAGTGGCTTGCTTAACCTTGTGTGGTTAAGCTCCCCTTAGGATTTGGTACTGTCTTTGATATGTGACTGCCGTGTACGTGAGGTGACGAGTACGTACACAGGCTTATTATTGTAAAAACCCATTTTCTACTGAGTAACGCCCTATTTTTCTTTCTTATTTGAATCTTATCATCATGTGTAGTATCCTGTTAGACTAGACTAGCATGCCTACTGGCCTTAACTATTTACCTGAAATACGTGCAGCATGTTTAGTGAATTTACCTGTGTTGCCCTAAGTTGTAGTTAGGCTGAATTGTAAAATTTCGAGCCTTAACTATTGAATTCTATTATTTGGCTACATATTTACCATTGGACTACGGAATGGTATTCCGGGAGATCCCTCTATACGGCATATTTACTTTGGGACTATGAAACTGTATTCAGGGAGATTCCATATACTGCATATTTACTTTGGGACTACGGAACGGTATTTCAGGAGATCCCCTGTTTGCATATTTACTTTGGGACTACAAAATGGTATTCCGGGAGATCCCCCTTCACATTTACGATTGGGACTACGAGACGGTATAGAAGGAGATCCCCTGTTTTATTGTTGTGTACTAAGCTATTATGTTTTCTATGATTTCTTCCCTTTTAAATTCCAGTCTTTATTATACTGAAATATTTCATTCTTGTCTTGATATATTATTTCAATGCCAGTAGATCTATTACCTGACCTCGTCACTACTCGACCGATGTTAGAGCTTGGCACTTACTGGGTACCATTGTGGTATACTCACTTTCATCCACGTGTTTTCTCTATGCAGATCCATGTACATCTTACCCACCTTATCACTAGTGCAGTTGTTGCTACTTATTAGAGACTTCAAGGTACATCTGCCCGCGCCCGTAGATCTTCGGAGTCTCCCAATATCCCCTTGTGCTCATATTTGCTTCTTTCTGTAGAAATGATGTATAGAGTAGTTAAGACTCCTGAATAGTTTGTGACTTGCGGTCTTCCAGGTTTTGGGAATTGTTTTGTACATTTGTGAAGTGATAATTGTATATGCCGAGTGGCATTCAAATACTTATTAGATATTTGTTATTAATAGTAGTTAATGTTTATGCTTTTGTTTCATATTCGCAAAGTTTTAGGCTTACCGAGTCGTATAGACTTGGTGCCGCCACGACACCTCAAGGAAGGGAAATAGAGTCATGAAAAGTTGCAATCAGAGCTCTAGGTTCATAGGTAACGTGAATCACAAGTCGGTTTATTAGATTCTCGTGGATCGGTATTGAGACGCCTGTACTTATCTTTGGGAGGCTATGTAACTGTTAGGAACAATCATAATTCTTTGATTTTCTTGTCATGCGAGTTGTTAATATCAAATTCTAAAATTCACTATTCTATTCTTTCTCAATGATAGTGAGGACCCGTACCGGGAGATTTGATAATAAAGCACCCGAGCCCCCTGTCAGAGGCAGGGGTAGAGGATGACCACACGGTGTAGCCATAGCACCTGCACGAGCTGCGACAAAGGATCCCCTAGACACTCCGGCTGGAGGGCAGGCATCGAAGGTTCAGATTACTACATCACCCACAAGGAGACTCTAGCCTAGTTCATGAGCATGTTCAGCACTTTAGCTTAGGCTGGATTTACCCCACTAGATCCTGCCACATCTCATGCCGGGGGAGGGGCACAGACTCCCGCAGAACATACTTCTTAGAAGAGGGTATAGGTTGATCATGTCCAGAGTTTAGTCATATGACGCCGGTATCTCCAATTCAGCATGAGACCAAGGCAGCCGCTTCAGAGGTGGAGCATCTCAGACTTGAGAGGTATGAGAAGTACTACCCACCTACTTTCAGCAGATTAGCTTCAGATGATGCTCAGGGTGTCTTTCACCACATTCCAGCTTAGACGAGCAACCTATCAGTTGTGGCGTGCTTATGATATGAGTAGTCCGGACGAGGAATTCCTACTCACATGGACTCAGTTCTTGTATGTGGTTTTGAGAGAGTATGTTCCTCAGAGCCTCAGGGATGCATGGCGCATGGAGTTTGAGCAACTACGTCAGGGTTCTATGATTGTCTCAGAGTATGAAGTCCGTTTCAGTGAGTTGGCCCGACATGCACCGGCCTTAGTTGCCATAGTTCGAGAGAGAGTTCATCGCTTAATTGTGGGACTCCACAATAGTATCAAGAAGAGTATGGCCAGGGAGTTGGATTTAAATATCTCTTATCAGCAGGTCGTGAGCATTGCGAAGAGAGTAGAGGGCATGCTTTCCCAGGATAGAGAGGAGAGATAGGCTAAGAGATCTCGAGAGAGTGGTTATTATTCTGGAGCTCGTGCCCAAGCAACTCTCCATGGTAGGGGTTATGTGAGTCTCCATGTTCATTCATCTCGTCCAGCCGCCAGTGGTGTTCTAGCTCCTTCCAGGCCCTGCGGGCCCTATTATGCACCACTAGTATCTAGTATGCCTCCTGCTCGAGGTGTTATTAGTGGCCAGTTCAACAGACACGGACTAAGCCAGGCACAACCGCCGCATCCTCCTAGGGGTTGTTTTGAGTCTAGTGATACGGAGGGGTGCACCTCCACATACTTACCAACCACCACGTGCTCCAACCGGGTCCTCCGGCCATGCTTCCAGCACCAGCTACCGCCACACCTACTCTGCCAGCTTGAGGTTTTGGTCGGGGAGGCTGAGGTCGCCCTAAATGGGGAGTCTAGGCCAGGTAGTATGCTCTTCCAACTCGTTCATAGGAAATTTCTTCCGACTTTGTAATCACATGTATTGTCTAGTCTATCATAGGGATGCATCGGTATTATTTGACCCAGGTTCTACGTATTGATCTGTGTCCTCTTATTTTTGTCCACATTTGAGGGCATATCGAGATTCTTTGCATTCCTCTATTTATGTATCTACTCCCGTGGGAGATTCTCTTGTTGTAGACCGCATATATCGGTCATGTTTGATTGCTCTTACTGATCTACAGACCAGAGACGATTTATTATTTCTCAACATGGTATATTTTGATGTTATCTTGGGCATGGACTGCTTGTCTACCCATTACGATATCCTTGATTGTAACACTTAGATCGTGACACTGTCTATGCTAGACTTACCATGATTAGAGTGGAGGGGTACCTTAGAGTATACTCCCTGCAGGGTTATTTCATTTCTTAAAGGTTAGCGAATGGTTGAGAAGGGGTGTGATGTGTATTTTTCCTATGTGAGAGATATCAGTGCTGATACCCCTACAGTTGAATCAAATCCAGTAGTAAGGGATTTCTCAGATGTGTTTCTACTTGATCTTCCGGCCATACTTCCTGAGAGGGATATTGATTTTGGCATTGATTTATTTCTGGGCACTCACCCCATCTCTATTCCTCCTTACCATATGGATTCTCCTGAGTTGAAGGAGTTATGGGAGCAGTTACAGGGGTTTCTTAATAAGGGCTTCATTAGACCTAGCATGTCACCTTGGGGTGCTCCGGTCTTGTTTGTGAATAAAAAGGATGGTTCTATACGTATGTGTATTGATTAACGCCTGCTGGACAAGGTTACTGTGAAGAACAATATCCATTGCCTCACATTGATGATTTATTTGATCAGTTACATGGTGCCAGGGTGTTTTCCAAGAATGACCTGCTTTCAGGCTATCATCAGTTGATGATTTGGGAGCCGGACATCCCAAAGATTGCTTTTAGGACCAATTATGGTCACTATGAGTTTCATGTCATGTCTTTTGGGCTGACCAATGTCCTAGCAGGCAACCAGGTGCCCGAACCCCCTGCCAGAGGCCGGGGCATAGGACAACCACACGGTGCAGCAAGAGCACCTGTGCAAGCTGCGACAGAGGATCCCCTAGCAGCTCCGGCTGGAGGGCAGGCACCGAAGGTTCCTATTACTGCACCAGCCCTCGTGGAGAATCTATCCTAATTCATGAGCATGTTCATCACCTTAGCTTAGGCTGTATTGACCCCACTAGATCCCGCCACATCTCAAGCTAGGGGAGGGGCACAGACTCCTGCAGCCCGTACTCCTGAGCAGAAGGTCCAGGTTGATCATGTCCAGAGTTTAGCCATATGCCGCTCATAGCTCCAATTCAGCATGAGACCAGGGCAACCACTTTTTGAGATGGAGCATCTCAGACTTTTAGGTACAAGAAGTACCACCCACCTACTTTCAGCAGATTAGCTTCAGATGATGCTCAGGGTTTCTTTCACCATATTCCAGCTTAGACGAGCAACCTATCAGTTGTGGCGTGCTTATGAGCTGAGTAGTCTGGACGACGCATCCTCACTCACATGGACTCAGTTCTTGTATATGGTTTTGAAAGAGTATGTTCCTCAGAGCCTCAGGGATAAATGGCATGTGGAGTTTGAGAAACTACGCTAGGGTTCTATGATTATATCAGAGTATGCAGTCCGTTTCAGTGAGTTGGCCCGACATGCACCAAGCTTAGTTTCCATAGTTTGGGAAAGGGTTCGTCGCTTCATAGAGGAAATCCACCCCAGTATCTCGACCAGCATGGATATGGAGTTGGAGATGGATATATCTTATCAGCAGGTCCTGAGCTTTGCCAAGAGAGTGGACGGCATGCTTGCCCGGGATAGAGAGAAGAGATAGTTGTCTTCCCGCCGCCAGTTGTGTTCCAGCTCCTTCCTGGCCCTAGGAACCCTATTATGCACCACCAGTATCCAGTATGCATCCTACTCAGGGTGTTATTAGCGGCTAGTTCAAAAGACATGGCCCGAGCCAGTCACAGCCGCCGCATCCTGCGAGGGGTTGTTTTAAGTCTAGTGATACTCGCCATATGGTGAGGGATTGGCCCAGACGTAAGAGGGGTGCACCTTCATAGACTTATCAGCCACCGTTTGCTCCACCAGGTCCTTCGTCCATGCTTCCAGCACCAGCTGCTGCCGTGCCTACTCTGCCAGCTCGAGGTTTTGGTTGGGGAGGTTGAGATCGCTCTACAGGGGAAGGCCAGGCCTGGTATTATGCTCTTCCTGTTCGTTCAGAGGCAGTTGCTTCTAACTTTTTCATCACATGCATTGTCTAGTCTGTCATAGGGAGTCGTCGGTATTATTTGACCCAGGTTATATGTATTCATATGTGTCCTCTTATATCGGTCGTGTTTGATTGCTTTTAGTGGTTTTGAGACTAGAGCCGATTTATTATTGCTCAACATGGAAGATTTTGATGTTATCGTGGACATGGACTGGTTGTCGCCCCATTACTCTATTCGTGATTGTCACGCTAAGGCCGTGACAATGGCTATGCCAGGCTTACCATGATTAGAGTGGAGGCATACCTTAGAGTATACTCCCCGTATGGTTATTTCATTTCTTAAGGCTTAGCGAATGGTTGAGAAGGATTGTGATGCGTATTTGTCCTATGTGAGAGATGTCAGTATTGATACCCCTATAGTTGATTCAGTTCCAGTAGAATGGTATTTCCTAGATGTGTTTCCTGTTGATCTTCCTGCCATACTGCCTGACAGGGATATTGGTTTTGGCATTGATTTGTTTCTGGACACTCAGATTATCTCTATTCCTCCTTACCGTATGGATTCTCCTGAGTTGAAGGATTTATGGGAGCAATTACAGAGGTTTCTTAATTAGGGCTTCATTCGGCATAGCGTTTCACCTTGGGGTGCTCCGATCTTGTTTGTGAAGAAAAATGATGGTTCTATGCGTATGTGTATTGATTAACGCCTGCTGAACAAGGTTACATTGAATAACAAGTATCCATTGCCTCACATTGATCATTTATTTGATCAGTTATAGGGTTCCAGGGTCTTTTCCAAGATTGACCAGCTTTCAGGCTATCATCAGTTGAAGATTCGGGAGCCGGAAATCCCGAAGACTGCTTTCAGGACTAGATATGGTCACTATGAGTTTCTTGTCATGTCTTTTGGGCTGACCAATGCCCCAGTAGACTTTATGTATTTGATGCACAATGTGATCTGACCTTATCCTGACTCTTTCATTATTGTGTTTATTGACGACATCCTAGAGTATTTCTGGACTCGGGAAGATCAGGAGCAGCACCTGAGGACTGTGCTTCAGACTTTGAGGGATAAGCGGTTGTATGCAAAATTTTCTAAGTGTAAATATTGGCTAGACTCAGTGCCATCCTTGGGTCATGTGGTATCGAGTGATAGGATCAAGGTAGGTCCGAATAAGATGGAGGCAGTGTAGATTTTGCCAAGACCGTCATCAGCTACGGAGATCCGTAGTTTTGTTGAGTTGGCGGGGTATTACCGTCGCTTTGTAGAAGGATTCTCATCTATTGCAACACCTATGACCAGGCTGACCCAGAAGGGTGCTCCATTCAGGTGGTTAGCGGAGTGTAAGGAGAGCTTTCAGAAGCTCAAGACGGCATTTACTACAACCCCGTTATTGGTATTGCCTAGAGGTTGGGGGTCCTACACCGTTTGTTGTGATGCTTCGTAGATTTGTCTTGGCATGATGTTGATGAAGGATGTTAAGGTGATTGCCTACGCGTTTAGACAATTAAAGGTGGATGGGAAGAACTATCATGTCCACGATATTGAATTAGCAGATATTGCTCACACCTTGAAGATTTGGTGCCACTATTTGTACGGTGTTCCTTGTGAGATCTACACCAATCACAAGAGTTTGCAGCACCTATTTAAGAAAAAGGATATTAACTTGCGTCAGCAGAGGTGGTTGGAGCTACTTAAAGATTATGACATCACCATTTTATACCACACTGGGAAGGCCAATATGGTGGATGATGCTTTGAGTCACCGGGCGGAGACCTTGGGGAGTTTAGCATATCTTCCAGCAGGAGAGACACCCTTAGCATTGGATGTTCTGGCCTTATCCAACCAGTTTTTGAGATTGGATATTTCTTAGTCGAGTCAAGTGTTAGCTTGCGTAGTCTCTCTTTCTTCTCTTTATGACTGTATCAGGGAGCGTCAGTATGATGACCCCCATCTACTCGTCCTTCATGACATAGTTCGCTAAGAGATGTGACTATTGGTGACGAAGGCGTGTTGAGGATGCAGGGTCGGACATGTGTGCCCAATGTAGATAGGCTTTGGGAGTTGATTCTTGAGGAGGCCCACAACTCGCGGTATTTTATCAATCCGGGTGCAGTGAAGATGTACTAGGATTTGAGGCAACAATATTGGTGGAGGAGAATGAAGAAGAATATAGTTGGGTTTGTGGCTCGGTGTCTCAATTTTCAGCAGGTTAGGTACGAGTAGCAGAGACCTAATAGCTTGCTTCAAAAGTTAGATATATCAAAGTGGAAGTGGGAGTGGATCGCCATGGATTTCGTAGTTGATCAAGTCAGCTCATTTCATTCCAGCGATGACTACATACTCTTCCGAGAAACTGGCTCGAATCTACATCCGAGAGATTGTTTGCCTTCATGGTGTCCTAGTTTCCATCATTTCAGATAGAGGCACACAGTTTACATCACGATTCTGGAAAGACGTAAAACATTAGTTGGATACTAGAGTAAATCTGAGAATAACATTTCACCCATAAACTTACGTGCAGTCCGAGCGCACTATCCAGATTCTATAAGATATGCTCTGTGTGTGTGTGATAGAGTTCGGATTGTCATGGGACAAGTTCTTGCCACTTTTGGAGTTTGCATACAACAAGAGTCATCAGTCCAACATTCAGATGGCACCGTATGAGGCTTTGTATGGTAGGCGGTGTCGGTCCCCAGTGTGTTGGTACGAGCAGGGCGAGGCCCTATTATTGGGTAAAGACTTGGTCTAGGAGGCCCTGGATAAGGTGAAGATAATTCAGGATAAACTTCGCACAGCCCAGTCCAAACAGAAGAGTTATGCAAACCGGACGGTTCACGATGTAGCATTCAGGGGTCGGGTTTGGCCAATTTCGGGATTTTTGGTTGAATTTGATAATTTTCAAGTGGGCTTCATTCCTTAGAATATATTAATGATATAAATCTGATTTTTGGTACATTGGAGCAATCAGAGGCCGAGTCTAGAAGCAAAGGCATTGAGGGCTAGGATTTTAGCCGATTTTGAGGTAAGTAACGTTTCCAAACTTGGTTCTGAGGGTTCGAAACCCCGAACTATATGCTATATGATTATAATTTTGGTGACGCATATTCCAAGTGACGGGCGTGCGGGTGTACGTCAAGTGATTTGTGGCCTGGCTCATCCCATGGCACCGTCTGGTAGCTATTTCGGATTTATAACCGAACTTTTATTGGTGTGGTTAATGTGAACATGCTAGAAATGATACAAAGTCAATGCTAAGGTTTCACGCCGAAAATGTTGAGACCTGAGTGGTCGTATATTACCGTCTCCTTATGTGTCTATTTTATTTTGTATACTCAGTCCTGTTATAGCATATCATTTCATGCCTCGGTCTCGGTAATTGTTGATTTTATATATTTATCATTGTTTAGGGCTAGTTCATGCATCTGCAAGTGCACGTTAGCGATCCACGTTAGCGAGACTGGAGAGTAATGACTGAGTGAGGCCGAGATCCTATTATTAAGACAATTATGAGATCTAACGGCACATCGCAGTGATACTCTGATCATGCCTTCGTTGGCTTGATATAGCGCTTGAGCTAATAGGATCCCCTCCGGAATTTTTACACCCCTAGTGAGCGCATTGATATTGAGGATGGATTTTCCCTTGACATGGATCTTGCCCAAAGTTGATGATATGTGAGGAAAACATCATCCCTGGACATAGATCATGTCTGAGTGTTGTATTCCAGAGATGAATATTCTCCGTAGGGCTGGATTGGCCTTTTCTTCAGTACAGAGTGACTACGGTCACCGGTGTTTATGCATATTTCGGGATGGATTTTCCCTCGTCCTGAGAGCCATATACAGTATTGAGTGGACTTCTGTGTGAGAGGTGTGAGCACTATGTGCATTTCCACACTGTTGACACATTGGCATGTAGAGTACTGAGATATACTTGGGTTACATATCATACCGGTCATATTCTTTTTTCATTATCTGTTGGAACTGTTAGCATGCCTAAATTATGTGTACTGTTTTCATTACAAATATTGAGTTTTAGTTCGTCACTACCTCTCAGCCCGTTGTTTGGGTTCGTTACTTCTGAGTTGGTGTACTCACGTTACCCCCTGCACCTTGTGTGCATAACCAGGTATAGTTGGACCCGATAGTGGTTCCTGAGCTGCAGTCAGAGTTCCTTGGGAGGCATCAAGGTAGCAGTTGGCGATCGCAACCTCGATTATCTCATTCTCTATCAACCTATCATATCTACTTCTTTTAGACAACTTTGTGTCGGCTCTGTATTTTGATATTTTGATGTAGTAGCTCATGACTCGGTGATACTAGATCTAGGTTCGAGTTTTCCTTTGTTTATGTTATCAGTGATGTTAAACGCTTAATGATTTTATAAAAATGAAATTCTTGCTGTAACTATAATGATTTTTCCTGAAAACAAGTTTTAGCAACGAAATATGTGGCTTGCCTGATCTCACGATAGGATCCATCACGACCGGGTATTTGGGGTCGTCACAAGTTGGTGTCAAAGCCATAGGTTATGTAGGTATAACCAGTCATCAGCAGGTTTTGTAGCGTCTTGTGGATCGGTACGAGGACGTCGGTACTTATCTTCGAGAGGCTACAGAACCCTTAGACCATCGAGAGGTCAAGACCATGGCAGAGGGAGGGGTGCAGCCCGCGCAGCAGCCGGGGTAGTACCTGTGGACCCTCCTATTGTTAAGGATTAGGTGTCCTCGCAAATGATCCAGCAGGACCGGCTCAGGCTCCGGCAGTGCCTACTATGATTTCGGGTCTTCAGGAGACCGTAGCTTAGATTTTGACGGTGTGCACCAGTCTAGCACAGGCAGTCGCTATGTCTACTACTGTCGCTACTTCTCAAGCTAGGTGAGGCACTCAGACTCCAGCTTCCTGGACACCTGAGCAGGTTACCCAGGGGCTTCATACATTAGGGGCAACTCAAGCCTAGCCGGTTGCCCGAGCCCGGGATATTGTGGTCCCAGCTTTGGCAGACGATGAACAACGCAGGTTGGAGAGATTTAGTAGACTTCAGCCTCTGAGTTTCACTGGTACTGAGGGCGAGGATGCCCAGGGCTTCTTAGACAAGTGTTAGATAATTCTTCGCACACCAGGGATATTGGAGGCCAGTGGGTTCCCATTTACTACCTTCCAAATATCAGGAGTTGCACTCGCTTGGTGGGAGGCTTATGAGAGGCGTACACCTGTTACTGCACTGCCCCTTACCTTGCGTCAGTTTTCTATTATTTTCCTAGAGAAGTATGTACCGTAGTCCCGTAGAGAGGAGCTGTGCAGGGAGTTCAAGCAGTTGCGTCAGGGGGACCTGACCGTGATGCAGTATGAGATTAGGTTCTCCGAGTTGGCCCGTCATGCTATTTGGCCAGTTCCCATGGATAGGGAGAGGATCAGGAGCTTCATTGATGGCCTCACTTATCAGCTTCAGATTTTTCTGACTAGGGAAAGGGTATTTGGTGCTCCTTTTGAGGAGGTGGTTGACATTGCAAAGAGATTGAATCAGTTCGTAGTATGGTGTTCATTCAGCAGGTCAGTCTCAGCACAATAGAGGTTGTTCATTAAGTCCTCCTTCGTCACTCCGCCTAGCCTACGATGGTGCATAATCGGGGCATGGTCACCATAGCTCTCATCCAGGTCGTTCCTCATTCAGTGCTCTTCCAGCCCAAAGTTCATCCTGAACACCATCGGTTCAGGGTTCCTTGACGCATGGTTCTTCTAGTGGTTATTCTGGTTCTAGGGCTTCCCTTAGTCCCCACCGTCATTTACTGATAGGAGTTTCTTTGAATATGGTGATTCGGGTCATATCAAGAGGTTTTGTCCCCGTCTTTTTGGTGGTTAATCCACAAGAAGAGCCAGCCTTCTATTTCAGCACCAGTTACTTCACCACCCACCCAGGCAGCTAGGAGTGAGGGCAAGTCAGCTAGAGGCTTCCCTAGAGGGAGAGGTCGATCAAGTGGAGGTGAGGCTCGATTTTATGCACTTCCAGCCAGACCAGATGCTATGGCCTTACATGTAGTGATTACATGTATTGTTTCAGTATGTTACCAAGATGTTTCGGTCTTATTTGATCCAGGTTCCACGTATTCTTATGTTTCATCATACTTTGCTCATTTTCTGGATATGCCTCATGAGTCCTAGTCACATTTGTTCATGTGTCGACCCCGGTGAGGGATACTATTGTTGTGGATCGTGTGTATCGGTCATGTGTGATATCTTTTGGGGGTCTGGAGACCCGAGTGGATCTGTTATTTCTTACCATGGTTGGCTTTGCTTTGATATTGGGCATGGATTGGTTGTCTCTGTGCCATGCTGTTCTAGATTTTCACGCTAAGACCATGACCTTAGCGATACCAGGATTTCCGAGGGTTGAGTGGAGAGGTTCTATTGAGTATGTGCCTAGTAGGGTGATTTCTTACCTAGAGGCCCAGCGTATGTTAGAGAAAGGGTGTTTATCATATTTGGCTTTTGTGAGGGATGTCAGTGCTGAGACTCCCACTATTGATTCTGTTTATGTGGTCCATGATTTTTCCGGACGTGTTTCCTGCTGGCCTGCTTGGCATGCAACCTGAAAGGGATATTGATTTTGGTATTGATTTTGTACCGGGCACTCATCCTATTTATATTCCACCGTATCGTATGGCACCAGTGGAGTTAAAGTAATTGAAAGAGCAGCTTCAGGAACTCCTAGATAAGGTGTTCATTCGGCCTAGCGTATCACGTTGGGGAGCACTAGTGTTGTTTGTGAAGAAAAAAGATGGTTCCATGAGAATGTGTATTGACTACAGGTAGTTGAACAAGGTTACAGTCAAGAATAAGTATCATTTGCCTTGTATTGATGATTTGTTTTACCAACTTCAGGGAGCGAGGGTGTTCTCTAAGTTTGATTTAAGATCTGGGTATCATCAAGTGAACATTCGGGATTCTGATATTCCCAAGATAGCTTTCAGGACTTGTTATTGTCACTATGAGTTTATGGTTATTTCTTTTGGGCTGACCAATGCCCCAGCACCGTTGATGCATTTTATGAACAACGTATTTTAGCGGTATAGAAATTGAGGGAGGAGAACCTTCTTGCTTGGCTAAGTAAATTTCTGGCTTGGCTAAGTAAATTTCTTGGGGCATGTGGTGTCCAATGAAGGTATTCAGGTTGATCCGATGAAGATAGAGGCAGTGTAGAGTTGGCCCAGACTGTCCTCAGCTATAGAGATTAGGAGCCTCCTTGGTTTGGCAGGATATTACCGTCGCTTTGTGGAAGGGTTTTCTTCTATTGCTTTGCCCTTGACCAAATTGACCCCGTGCTCCGTTCCGGTGGTCAGACGAGTGTGAGGAGAGCTTTCAGAAACCCAAGACTGCATTGGCCTCAGCTCAAATGTTAGTATTGCCATCAGCTTTAGAATCTTATACTGTATATTGTGATGCCTCGAGGATAGGCATCGGTTGTGTTTTGATGTAGGAGGGTAGGGTGATTGCCTATCCCTTGTGCCAGTTGAAGACTCATGAGAAGAATTACCCAGTGCATCATCTCGAGCTAGCAGCCATTGTTCACACCTTGAATATTTGGCGTCATTGTTTGTATGGGGTGCATTGTGAGGTTTTCACTAACCACTGTAGTCTGCAACATCTGTTTAAGCAGAAGGATCGGAATTTTCGTCATCGGAGATGGTTGGAGCTTCTCAAGGACTATGATATCACTATTCTATACCACCTAAGGAAGAGCAATGTAGTGGTCGATGCCATGGGTTGCAGAGCAAAGAGTTTAGGGAGTCTAGCATATCTTCCAGCAACAGAGAGACCATTAGCGCTTGACGTTCAGGACTTAGCAGGCCAGTTGGTGAGATTGGATCATATAACTTCCATGTCTTCTTTTTATGACCGGATTAGAGAGCGCCAGTATGATGATCCACACTTGCTCATTTTTCAGGACAGGGTCCGACGAGGTAATTTCAGGGATGTAGTTATTGGTGATCTGGGGTTATGATGATGCAGGGTTGGATTTGTGTGCCCAATGCGGATGGGCTTCGAGAGTTGATTTTAGCAGAAGCCCATAGCTCGCGGTATTCCATCCATCCGGGTGCCGCGAAGACGTACCAGGATCTGAGGTGGCATTATTGGTGGAGGCGGATAAAGAAGGATAGTGTTTAGTTTGTAGCTTGGTGTATTAACTATCACCAGGTTAAGTATGAGCACCAGAGGCTAGGTGGATTGCATCAGAGGTTGGATATTCCCGAGTAGAAGTGGGATCGGATCACCATGGACTTTGTAGTTGGGCTCCCACGAACATTGAAGAGGTTTGATGCTATATGGTTCATTGTGGATAGGTTGACCAAGTCCGTGCACTTCATTCCTTTTGGTACTACTTATTCTTCGGAGCGGTTAGTTGAAATTTATATCAGGAAGATTGTCCGGTTGCATGGTGTTCCAGTTTCTATCATTTATGATAGAGGTACTCAGTTCACATCTCAGTTTTGGAGGGGTGTGTAGAGAGAGTTTGGTACTCAGGTCGAGTTGAGCACAACATTTCATCCTCAAATGGACGGGCAGTTAGAGCGGAATATTCAGATTCTGGAGGACATGTTGCATTCTTGTGTCATTGACAACGAGAGTGTATGCGACCAGTTTCTGCCACTCGTGGAGTTTGCATATAATAATAGCTATCCGTCAAGTATATAGATGGATTCGTACCAAGCTTTATATGGTATAAGGTGTAGATATCCAGTTAGTTGGTTTGGGTCGGGTGAGGCTAGGCTATTAGGCACAGACTTAGTACAGGATGCGTTTGATAAGGTGAAGTTGATTCATGAGAGGCTTCGCACGATGCAGTCTAGGAAGAAGAGTTATGCGGACTGGAAGGTCCATGATGTGTCTTTCATGGCTGGGGAGAAGGTGCTATTGAAGGTGTCACCCATGAAGGGCGTTATGTAGTTCAGAAAGAGGGGCAAGTTGATTCCCCGGTTCATTGGGCCTTTTGAAGTGCTTCAGAAGGTTGAAGAGGTGGCTTATAGACTTGCTTTGCCGCCCAGCTTATCTAGTGTTCATCCGATGTTTATTGTTTCCATGCTTCGGAAGGATGTGGTGACACGTCTCATGTTTTGGATTTCATCTCGGTTCAGCTTGAGGGTGACATGTTATATAAGGTAGAGCCAGTGGATATTATGGGTCGATAGGTCAGAAAGTTGAGGTTTAAGGAGATAGCTTTAGTAAAGGTGCAGTAGAGAGGGTAGCTGGTGGAGGAGGCCACCTGGGCGAACGAACGGGAGATGCGGATCAGATATCCTCACTTATTTGAGGCTCCAGGTATGTTTCTAGACCCGTTCGATGGTCAACGCTTGTTTAAAAGGGGAGAATGTAACGACCCGACCGGTCGTTCTATGAGATTATCCCTGCTTTCCTTGTTTCTGCTTTATCATGTGTTTCTTGGCTGAGTTATGTTGTGCAGGGTCGGTTTGTTCGAGTTCGGAGTGGTCGTGGTAATAAAATGAGTCACACAGTCTCTTAAGTTGGCCTTATGGTTTGAAAAGTCAATCGGGAGTTTACTATTAGGTAAATGACCTTGGAATGCGGATTTTAGGGCTCAGATAGCTTCGTTAGGTAATTTGGGATTTAAGAGTGTGTTCGAAACGTGGTTTAGAAGCCCGGAGCAGAATTAGACTTGAATTGACGAAATTGAGTTTTAGGCAATTTTCAGTCGGCAGTGGAAAATTAGCTATTAGGTCGGAATGGAATTTCGAAAGTTGGAACATGTTCGTAGCATCTTTTTGGATGTGTGTGTAAATTTTCAGGTCATTCAGACGGGTTTTGGGTAGTTTCGGCATCGTTTGTGATTTTGGAAAGTTTGAAAATCCTTAGGCTTGAATCATGGGTTTATTTGATGTTTCAGTGTTATTTTGGGTGTTCCGAGGGTTCGACTAAGTTCGGGTGATCATTTGTGACTTGTGGGTACAATTAGTTGAGGTCGCGAGGGCTTCGGGATGAGTTCGGATGGTTAACGGAGAAGTTTTTTGCCTTAGAAGGCTGCTGGTGTGATATGTTCTGTGATTTTCACAGATGAGCAGGGGTGGCCACAGGTGTGAATTGGGTATCCCATGTGCGCAAATGGCTAAGGGGAGAAGGACCGCAGATGCGGACGATTGGCCGCACCTGCAAAGTCGCAGGTGCAGTTGATGAAGCGCATGTGCGGAGTTGGCCTTTTAATGAATTCTCGTAGGTGCGCACCTGGGACCGCAGGTGCGGTGGTCACTGGGCAGAAAGTATAAAAGGATGCCTTCATGAATTTTTCTTATATTTCACCATTTTTGAAGACGGGTTTGGAGCTTTTTGAGGGATTTCGAAGAGGGATTCAAGGGAAACACATTGAGGTAACATTTTTGATCCTAATAATCGATTCTATGTTGGTATTTGACTGATTAATCACGAAATTTCTGGGATTTAATGGTGTAATTTGAGGGGTTAGGCCTTTGAAATTGGAGACCTTTAATTGGGGATTTGAGGGGGTCATTTGAAGTGTGATTTTTATGTTTTTGGTATGTATCGACTCATGGGAGGATGAGGATTCTCGTGATGTGATTTTTATCGAATTCCGAGATGCATGCCTGGGGGTCGGGTTTAGCAAATTTCGGGATTTTTGGTTGAATTTGATAATTTTTGATTGGGCTTCATTCCTTACAATATATTTTATGATATAAATCTGATTTTTGGTTGATTTTGAGAAGTCAGAGGCCAAGTCTAGAGGCAAAGGCATTGAGGGCTATGATTTAGTCAGTTTTGAGGTAAGTAACATTTCCAAACTTGGTTCTAAAGGGTTCGAAACCCCGAACTATATGCTATATGATTATAATTGAGGTGACGCAAATACCAAGTGACGGGCGTGCGGGTGTACACCAAGTTATTTGTGGAATCGCTCATCCCATGGCACCGTCTAGTAGTTATTTCGGATTGATATCCGCACTTTTATTGATGTTGTTAATGTGAACATTCTAGAAATCATACTAAGTCAATGCTAAGGCTTCACGTCGAAAATACTGAGACCCGAGTGGTCGTATATTGCTGTCTCCTTATGTGTTTATTTGATTCGGTATACTCAGTCCTGTCATAGCATATCATTTCATGCCTCAGTCTTGGTGATTGTTGATTTTATATATTTATCATTGTTTCGGGCTAGTTCATGCATCTGTGAGCCCATGTGATTGAGACTAGAGAGTAATGACTGAGTGAGGCCGAGAGCTTGTTATTAAGACAGTTATGAGATCGGACTGCACACTGCATCGATACTCTGATCATGCCTTCGTTGGCTTGCTATAGCATTTGGGCCAATAGGAGCCCCTCCGGAGCCTTTACACCCCCAGTGAGCGCATTGATATTGAGGGATGGATTTTCCCTGCACATAGATCTTGTCCGAAGTTGATGATAGATGAGGGATGGATCTTCCCTAGACATGGATCATGTCCGAGTGTTGTATTCCAAAGATCGATCTTCTCCGTGGGGATGGATTGGCCTTTTCCTCAGTACTGAGTGACTACGGTCACCCGTGTTTATGCATATTCCGGGATGGATTTTCCCTAAGCCTGAGAGCCATATACAGTACTGAGTGGACTTCTGTGTGAAAGTTGTGAGCCCTATGTGAATTTCCACATTGTTGATACATTGACATGTAGAGTACTAAGATATATCTGGGTTACTTATCATATCGGTCATATTCTGTTTTAATTCTCTGTTGAAACTGTGAGTATGCCGAAATTCTATGTATTGTTTTCATTACAATTATTGAGGTTTAGTCTGTCACGACCTCTCAACCCGTAGTTTGGGTTCGTTAGTTCTGATTTGGTGTACTCACATTACCCCTTGCACCTTGTGTGCAGATCCAGGTACATCGGGACCCGGTAGTGGTTGCTGTGCTGCAGTCAGAGTTCCTTGGGAGGCGTCGAGGCATTAGTTGGCGATCGCAACCTGGATTATCTCCTTCTCTATCCACCTGTCGTATTTACTTATTTGAGACAACTTTGTGTCGTCTCTTTATTTTGATATTTTGATGTAGTATCTCATGGCTCGGTGACACTAGATCTGGGTTCGGGGTTTCCTTTGTTTATATTATCAGTGATGTTAAACCCTTAAATGCTTTTATAAAAACGAGACTCTTGTTGTAATTATAATGATTCCTGAAAACAACTTTTAGCGATGAAATGTGTGGCTTGCCTGAGCTCACGATAGGCGCCATCACGACCGGGTATTTGGGGTCGTGACATATAGGTATCACCCTCGCATGTACCAAAAAATGTCAAATAGTAGGAAAATTTTCCTCAACAAAGGTACTCAAGACACTTATTTCAATTCGGCTAACTCAATACTCAATTTAGCTTTTCGTTTACAAATTCACCCCCGCTCGGCTCAATCTAGCCAAAGAGGACATAAATACATCACACAATGCAAGGGAAAAATAAATAAAATATGTGATTTTTATACAATTTCTAAAAATTCAACAAAAGTTAATCCACCGGCCCGCCCCATCAATACCCGTGGTTCAAGGGTAGATCTTGACTACCCACAACCTCACGAGTTCAAATACGTATTTTGTTTCCAAATTCGAGTCCTATTGGACTCTCAAATCCCAAATTTTCATTTTTCAAAGTTTTGTCAAAATCCCTAAAATTTTCCCTAGACCTTCATGAATTTGATATTAAATCTTAGGTAATATCTTGAAATGTAGTTTAGAATTCATTATAGGTACTTGCCCAATGATTTGGTATGAAAATCCGTTCACAAAATTATCTCTCGTCGAAGCTAGAGTTCAAAATATAACAAAATAAAGATATGTCTCGGAATTCTCTACTATTTGCAGGATGTAGAAGTCGCTTTTGTGACATGGTGTTCGCAAATGCGAACAACTCATCACAAAAAGCGAACTAGAGGATTTCCTACAGAGGTCTCATTTGCGGCCAAAGTATCGCAAATGCGAACAACCTACATATTGCAAATGCGAGAAATATCTTCACAAATGCGAAGTCTGCCTCAGCAGCCTAGCTTCGTAAATGCGGGACTACTTCGCAATCGCGATACTCACATTTGCGACAAAAACATCGCATCCCAAATGCGATGACACCAGTACCATCACTCAAAAATCATGAAAAAACATTTTGAAATCAATCTGAAACATATCGAGCCCCCGAGGTTCCAAACCAACCATGCACCGAGGTCTATAAACACAACACTAACTCGCTCGCATGATCAAATCATCAAAATAACGTTTAAAAGCACAAATCAGACGCCAAAATGCATGAACATCAAAGTAAACTTCAAAAACATATAGAATCTCAACCAAGCGTCTAAATATCAAATAAACTCCAAATGGCGACAAATTTTGCAGACAAGTTCGATGTGACAGAAAAAACCTACCCGAGGCTTTAAATCACGCATAACAACCTTGAAATGATGAATCGCACCTCAACTCAAAATTAATGAAGTTTGAACTTCAACTTATACAACCGATGTCGAAACATATCAAATCACTTCAAATTGACCTAAAATTTTCCACAAAACTCATATTTGACACAACTTCTGAAATCGGAATCTGACTCCGATATCAAAAAGTCCACTCGCGGTCAAACTTTTGCCATTTCAAGACAAATTTTACTACGGACCTCGATATTACAATCTAGGCGCACTCCTAAGTCCATAATCACCCAACAGAGCTAATAGAACTAACGAAACTCCATTCTGATATCAATTGATAAAGGTAAAACTTGGTCAACTCTTCCAACTTAGAGCTTAAATCTTGAATTTCATTCTTCAGAATCGATTCCAGATAACTTGAAAACCAACACCGGCAATTTACCCAAGCCATAATACATCATGCGGAGATACTCGAACCCTCAACCTACCGAGTGAAGGGCAGATGCTCAAACGACCAGTCGGGTCGTTACATCCTCCACCACTTAAACATATGTTCGTCCTCGAACGTGCCAAGAGTCATTCCAAAGCTATCAAATCACGGTGTAAGTTGACTATGCAAATATCAGGGATGATTCCACGTCACCCTGCTCCCTATAAGCCTGCCAACGCAACATAACTAGAGATCCTTACGTCAACCTTGGACCTTAACCTTAAAACCTAATCTCTAACATCGATAATTCATCACAAGCCCTGAATCTCATAGCTACACACTATATAAACCTGAGCAAGTTGTATTAGGTGATAACCATAACACCAAGATGCAATCACACGGTATACCTCATCACCCAGACACTCACACTAAGAACTACTGACCACCATTACTACCCAAAAACAAATCTAGTGCCGGTAGTAAACCTCATGCCGATTAATGCCTCGTCCAAAACCTTCATACCCTGCCGATGATGAAAGAAACATGCATAACCTCTTAACAATTCATCCGACAATAAGCCAAGAACTGACTCGTTCGACCAGGGCCATTGCCCAAATCCTCAGCAATATTTAGTATTATTCTTCCAAACCTTTCTTATCCCAATAAAATAGTGCAAATCTCATGTCTAGAAACCTCATCTCAGCCAATACAGCCCCACCGACATGTATCAAAAATAATCATAAGGAGCCCGACACAACACGTTTCCAAACACCAACAAGTAGTAATTCAAACGTGACAGATAACAGTAAGAGAGTTAAATAAGAAAACTACTAAACAAGTTAAGCAGAAAGGGGAATTTTTGCATTTTCCTATGACCTATTTTGAACAAGGTGGAAGCAAAACTATACGAAGTAAGTATCAGGAGTTACATTTCATCACAGTACTGTTGCGGCGTGAAACATGATCCTATCATATCAATCCATTTAGGGTATCCATCGAGCCATAAAACTTGGTCTGAGTGATCACATGTGCGTCAATATCAAGCACAACAGAGTGCACAAAATATAATAGTGGGGAAATTATTAGGAACAAACAATATTGAGAAAGATAAGCACACTTATGGTGTAATAAGCAAATAAACATCACGAAGGCCATCTCGCTCATACTGCCATGGGCCTAAGCTGAATTACAATGTGCATGCGAAGAACCATGTAACCCTCACAATTCATCATAGCATAAGAGAGGAACACATAATATAGACCAAGGCATGAATAGTATATATTCCTCCCGATGATATACATGTGGTAACACATGTGCTTGTGCAAGAAAATCCGATACGATACATAATACCCATCCTCATTAGGCCTACCAATGGGCCCCCAAATCAAATCCGGTTATCCCCGAACAGATAATAGCCCTCAAAAAGTCCACAAAGACGTAACCATAACACACACTATCATCTGGCTAGCTTTGCCCATATTTCATAGTCCACAACCCTGAAGCAATCTGCTTCTAAGAACTCCTAATGTCCAAATCCATAGAACACACAAATCACCCTACTTGATCCCAACTACAACACCCAAATGTCTAAAACATCTCCCATATACTATCATCCCACGAGGAATACTTCTACAATTCTTCCGTGCCACATAACAAAATCTCAATCTCAGCAGTCGACTAACCAGTAGAGCACCGTAATTTCAATGATACATCCGTAAGTCAAAACACAATGTACCTCCTGAAATGTACACCATTATCAGGCAATACAAGTAGTAATAGAATCCATCTAAACATCTAAAACTGTACGTGTTGTTTAGGAATTCATAGCCTTCCTTCAAAACTGAACCGTGACATTGCACATGAAAAACTCAATCCCGATCAGTTAGAAACTTTCTATTTGATCTCATCTAGGAGGAAATCCCAATATGTAACATGTTCCTCACACAACTAGGAAATATTCACCTCAAACCGCGATAGAAATCACCGAGAAACCATTGGAATCCCTTTTTCACATAACCAAGCTATCATAACTGAATCCCTATAACTCAACCAAGCCATGCAGTTGCCCAAAAGCCATGAGCATTGTCACGAAACACCTGTGGAGACCCACCACATGATAAGTACCGAAAGAACTGATCATATTATTACAGTGTTGATCCTATTTACTATAATACTACCTTGTTTCCTCCGAGTTCCTTCAAAATTTCCCTCAAGTTGATACCACTTCTTGCGAGAACACCATGATCCTCACCCAAAGCTCTCCATAAGAGATTTTAGTATAAAACCACACTGCCCTAAGGCCCATAAGCCACTACATTCCCTCTTAACACCCCAAAGTACCACAACCGAGACACCTACTCCGAAGAGACCTTCTATGAATATTAAGTTGTTTCCTCCACCATTGAATCTTCCTGCGTTTGAACTTATCAATAAGACATGAGAATAAAATTTTTACACGATTAAACAACATGAAAACCTTTCAGCACACTCATAACTCGAGACTGTACGTCACATCAAGATAGAAATCAAGCACCCATTAGTCCTTTTAAACCTCAAGTAGACTCTTCTCGTTACATTTAAATCATCTGAACATAGCCTGCAGTGACAACCTACTCATCATTTAGTGATCCAACCACTTGCCTGCCACAAATTCCACTCATAGGAACACTACCAGATGTATAAGTTATGCTCACACAACCAAAGTCCCCGTGCTCAAGCTGCCATCAAAATCCGTCCGCAAGTCCTCCAGAATGATCCATCATCAGCATACAGAAGTCACATCATGCACCTCATCCATGGAATCACAAGTCGTCGATGCACAACATATACCGAGTGCTCCCGTGTGCATTTGAATGCGTGGAAGGAATCCAAAGAGTTATTCTTCGAGCTGAATTCATGCCACGTGATAAGGAAAGAAAGATGGGAAGTTTGTCCTAAATGCACTATAGCCTCTCGAAGATAAGAATGGATGTCATCATACCGATTTGCAAGACTCTACTAGGCACTTGGTCAAGACTCGTAGAACCTATGAACCTAGAGCTCTGATACAAACTTGTCACGACCCAAAAACCACTAGTCCTGATGGCACCTAACTCGACTCGCTAGGTAAGCCAACTAACAGTCAATACAGTCTAAATGAAATTAAAGGAAAAATAGTGAAGAATTATTTGAACCTTTAAAAATTAGCCCAAGAACTGGTAGTACAAAAACGTAGAATTTACAAAGATGAAACAAATAATTACACAATCTATTTGAAAGCTACATAAACAGATTAAAAAAATCTAAAGCTACCAAGGACAAGTGGCAACTACATCTAATGTGCGAGCATCTTCATGGTCAGTCCCCGACATCACCAGCATCTCCGGTCAAAAAATATTCTGCACGCAAGATGTAGAAGTGTAGAATGAGCACAACAAACCCCATGTACCATGTAAGTATATTGTCTTACCTCGTCGAAGTAGTGGCGAGAATTTTTAGTTAAAACATTCTCACTAATAAAATCTGTACCGAAAACTAGAAATGGAACTATAATATAGTAAAACATAATAGAGTACACAAAACAAATGTACAAAAAAATAACAGCGTACTAGAAGAGATAACAATTCAACAATTTCCAATATCTCAACCAATCTTTTCCTTAGAGCAGAAACCGATAAACCACAATAGTCACCCCATAACTTTAATAATGTGAGTAATATACTCTGATATCAAGTCAATTGCACGGCAACCCCCTTCGTGTACCAAGCATATTTATAACAATGAAAAATAAAGCAGGAAGCATAAATAATGTTAAGGAGAGTGTTTAAATGAATATTCTAAATGAAACCCATTCACAACTTTCCAAGCCAACAATAGTTCAATAAACCCGCAAGAACCTTATTATTCATGTATTTTAACAAATTTCTCGAATGATCTATAACACAAGTATAGAATCTAGTATCTCAAGAATTTAACGTGCAACAATGTATTAATTATTACGCATAGTGATGACTGAATTAGACACATAAATGTATTATCAGAATTCCATCAAATTTAATCAAGTTACAATAACCAAGCTATCAGAACCGAATCCCTCTAACCCAACCAAGCCATGCAGTTGCCCAAAACCCATGAGCATTGCCACGAAACACATGTGGAGACCCACCACATGATAAGTATCCAAAGAACTGATCATATTAATACCGTGTGGATCCTATTTACTATAAAACAACCATGTTTCCTCCGAGTTCCTTCGAAATTGCCCTCAAGTTGATACCCTTCTTGCGAGAACACCATGATATTCACCCCAAAGCTCGCCGAGATTATAACATAAAACCACACTGCCCTAAGG
The DNA here is from genome assembly GCA_005239525.1 of Nicotiana knightiana. Taxonomy (NCBI): domain Eukaryota; kingdom Viridiplantae; phylum Streptophyta; class Magnoliopsida; order Solanales; family Solanaceae; genus Nicotiana; species Nicotiana knightiana. The sequence goes on along the minus strand of ML407977.1, from coordinate 14,323 downwards.
CTCATAAGCCACTGCATTCCCTCTTAACACCCCCAAAGTACCACAACCAAGACACCCACTCTGAAGAGACCTTCTATGAATATAAAGTCATTTCCTCCACCACTTAATCTTATTGCGTTTGAACTCATCAACAAGGCATGAGAATCAAAAATTTTACACAATTAAACAACGTGAAAAACCTTTCAGAACACTCATAACTTGAGACTATACTTCATATCAAGATAGAAATCAATCACCCATTAGTCCTTTTTACTCCTCAAGCAGGATCTTCTCGTTACATTCAAATCATATTAACATATCCCGCAGTGGCATGATCCAACCACTTGTCTGCCACAAATTCCACTCATAAGGACACTACCATATGTATAAGTTATCCTCACAAAACCAACGTCCCCGTGCTCAAGCTGCCGTCAAAATCCGGCCTCAAGTCCACTAAAATGACCCATCATCAACACACAGAAATCACATCATGCACCTTATCCATGGAATCAGAAGTCGTCGATGCACAACCGATACCGAGCGCTCCCATGTGCTTATGAATGCGTGGAAGGAATCCAAAGAATTGTGCTTCAAGCTAAATCAATGCCACATGATAAGGAACGAAATATGGGAAGTTTTTCCTAAATGCCCTGTAGACTATTGAAGATAAGTATGGATGTCATCATACCGATCTGCAAGACTCTACTAGGCACTTGTTCATGACTCGTAGAACCTATGAACCTAGAGCTCTGATACCACCTTCTCACGAACACCACTAGTCATGATGGCATCTAACTCGACCAGCTTGGTAAGCCAACTAACAGTCAATATAATCCAAATGAAATTATAGGAAAAATAATAAAGAATTATCTGAACTGTTACAAATTAGCCCAAGAACTGGTAGTACAAATCATGAGCTTGTAAGACTTAGAATTTACAAAGATGAAACAAATAATTACACGATATGTTTGAAAGCTACATAAACAGATTAAAAAATCTAAGGCTACCAAGGACAAGTGGCAACTACATCTAATGCGCGAGCATCTTCAGTGTCAGTCCCTGACATCACCAGCAGCTCCGCTCAAAAAATAATCTGCACGCAAGGTGCAGAAGTGTAGAATGAGTACAACCGACCCCTTGTACCATGTAAGTATATTGTCTTACCTTGTTAAAGTAGTGACGAGATTTTTTAGTTAAAAGATTCTCACTAATAAAATCTGTACCGAAATCTAGAAATAGAACTACAATATAGTGTAATAGAATAGAGTGCACAAAATGAATGTACAAATAAAAATGGAGTACTGGAAGAGATTACAATTCAGTAGTTTCCAATATCTCAACCAATCTTTTCCTTAGAGCGAAAACCAATAAACCACAATAGTCACCCCATAACTTTAATAGCGTGAGGAATATACCTTGATATCAAGTCAATTGCACGCAACACCCTTCGTGTTTTACACTCTTCCTTACCAAGCATATGTATATCAATGACTAACAAGGCAGGAAGCATAAATAACGTTAAGGAGAGTGTTTACACGAATATTCCAAATGATCCCATTCACAACTTTCCAAGCCAACAATAGTTCAATAAATCGCAAGAACCTTATTATTCATGTATTTCAACAAATCTCACGAATGATCTATAACACAAGTATAGAATGTAGTATCTCAAGAGTATCGCCCGTAGCAATGTATTAATGATTACGCATAGTGATGACAGAATTAGACACATCAATGTATTCTCAAAATTCCATCAAGTTTGATCAAGTTACAATAAGTTAAGTCTTAATTTCAAACATTTAATACTATGTTCTTAGTATCTAGGAGCCAAGTAAGGCATGAAGCAAGAAGGTCACGTGATTCTACAAGACTCAATTTATAACATAATTTACCCAGAGCATGGCTAACCCTGGCACATGTATATATTCTTCTCACCTCATATATGTATCACCCCCGCATATAGCAAACAATATCAAATAATAGGAAAAATCCCTCAACGAAGTAGGCAAGACACGTACCTCAATTCGGCTAACTCAATACTCAATTTAGTTTTTCCTTTACAAATTCACCCATGCTCCACTCAATCTAGCCAAATACGACTTAAATACATCACACAATGCAAGGAAAATTAATTTCAATAAATAAAGATGTGATTTTTATACAATTTCTAAAAATTCAACAAAAGTCAACCTCCAGGCCCGTCCGGTCAAAACCCTGGTCCAATGGTAGGTCTTGACTACCCATAACTGCACGAGTTCAAATACGTATTTTGTTTCCTAATCCGAGTCATACTCGACTCTCATATTCTATATTTTCATTTTTCAAAGATTTGATAAAATCCCTAAATTTTTCCTTAGATTCATATTAATTTGATGCTAAATCTTATGTAAAATTATGAAATGTAGTTCAGAACTGATTATAGGTACTTACCCAGTGGTTTAGTATGAATACCCTCTCACAAAATCTTCTCCTATCAAAGTTAAGGTTCAAAATATAACAAAATGAAGATATGTCTCAGAAATCTCAGCAATTTACAGGCTGCAGATGTCACATTTGTGACTTGGGGTTCGCAAATGCGAAGAACTCATCGCAAAAGCGAACTAGGAGATTTCCTGCTGAGGTCGCATTTGCATTCAAAGTGTCACAAATGCGAATAACCTACATATCGCAAATGTGGGAACTATCTTTGCAAATGCGAAGTCTGCCTCAGCAGCCCAACTTTGCAAAAAATATCGCAAATGTGATGACAGCAATACCATCACTCAATAGACTTTGGGAAATCATTCTGAAACCAATCTGAAACTCACCCAAGCTCCCTAGGCTCCAAACCAACCATGCACCCGGATCAAGAAACACTACACGAACTCGCGCGTGCAATCAAATCACAAAAATAACCTCTAAAAGAACGAATCAGACGCCAAAATGCATGAAGATTAAAGTAAACTTCAAAAACATTTAGAATCGCAACCAAGCGTCCGAATCATATCAAATCAACTCCAAATGGCGCCAAATTTTCCAAACAAGTTTCATATGACGAAGTGAACCTACTCGAAGCTTCAAATCACGCATAACAACCTCAAGTCAAAATGAATAAACTTTGGGACTTCAACTTCTACAAGTGATACCGAAACCTATCAAATCACGTCCAATTGACCTCAAATTTGGCACCCAAGTCACATTTGACATTACAGACCCACTCCAACTTTCGGAATCAGAATTCGATGTCGATGTCAAAAAGTCCACTCCCGATCAAACTATCATAAAATCTAACTTTTGTCATTTCAAGATAAATTCGACTACGAACCTCCAAATTACAATCCCAACACGCTTCTAGGTTAAAAATTAGCCAAACGGAGCTAATTGAACTGACGAAAATTCATTCCAAGATCCAATGCTAAAATGTCAAACTTGGTCAACTGTTCCAACTTAGAGCTTAAATCTTGGAGTTCATTCTTCCAAATCGATTCCGGATAACTTGAAAATAAACATCGACGATTTACGCAAGTTATAATACATCATGTGGAGATACTCGAGCCCTCAAACAACTGAGCAAAGTGGAGATGCTCAAAATGGCAAGTCGAGTCGTTACAAATACGTACAATAGGAAAATAAATGAGAAAATAAAAACAGTACAATAAATAATTTACTCATATTAGTAATTTTATTAAAAGCAATCAAAACTCAATCGATTTACAAAATTTAAAATAAAAGAGAGTGCACATTTTATACATTATACAATGCAGGTAATAAAAAACAGTGGGCAAAAAAATAAAGGTAACTTTTCTAATAAATTTGCAAAAATGATCTATTTACACTTTATATGAACTTTAATTATAATCTAGAAAAAATCTAACAATAACAATAAGAACTCAAAAATTTATATACACATAGAGAATAATATAAATAGTGGAACTTAAAATATCTCTCTCACACAAGCACCGACATACATTATATGCATTTTAATATACATAACATTAAAATAATAATAATATCAAAAATAAAGTAGCAGTACATTTTTTAATAAAATCTTAATAGGGTTATTTTATTTATAATGTTAGTTAACATAGATTAGATTTTATAATAAAGTACAATCTAATTTAAATTTATAATAAAGTACAATCTAATTTAAATTATAAATAAATGCGCATTAAAAAATATCTAGATATTATAAAAAAAATATTACGTGTATAGGGAGTTGAAAATTTCAAAGGATGAAATAGGCATTACATAGGATGAAAGGACGAAAACAATAATTGTTCAAAGTTAGAGGTTCGAGTAAACATGGGGGATGTAATTAATTTTCATCCAATAATTAAAGCTAAAGTTATTAAATCCGTTTAAAGGTAACGTTATACGTGCTTGATAACTTAATTCAATTTAAACATTGTTAATTTTTATATGATTATTTACAAGCTAGCAGAAACTTTTGTACATTGTATTTGTTCAATACTTTGATGATGTTTGATTGCACTTTGTCTTTTATAAGGATATTAATAATTAGAACTATTTTCATCAAACACATCAAAATAATAAATTACAATAGTAACAATATAAATACATAATCTCTAGTTTTGTAGTGGGTGTATATATATATATATATATATATATATATATATATATGCATTCCATGATTTTGAGTTATACTCTAAAATCCTGCAAACTATTTGGATCCTTGTAAAAAATATATGATACTTTTTTATGCTCTATAAACTTGCCTGAGAAAGGATATGATGAAAAGATTAGCACTTTTTTTCGATTAACGACTGATAAAATTTTGGAAGAGGAAGTAATACCATTTATCATTTATTAGTGATAATAAAGAAGTATCATATACTATGTGAATATTAAAAAGACTGTATTTCGCAGGTACCTCCATAAAACCTCAATAGACCTCACCATTCCAATTGACCATACAAAGTAGTACTTCTACTGATTAACCTACGAGCTCTAATTTCCAAAGTCTTTCCTAGTATAAGTACTCAAGTATAAGTGCACTATGTGTGTGAACATTAATAGATCACATGTTTTTCTGCAAACGTTTACTGAAGTCAAAGTTTATATATATGAAAAAATGACATTTAGTTACTTAAATGAAAAGACAACACCTTTTAGAAAAGACAATCCAAAATAAGTTTTTTTTTTAATATATTTTTTGTAAGTAAATAAATGGATCAGGGTCGAAAATGGGAATTTCTTGTAACAAGGCCTTAATGAAGTGCTCGCCATTGGATTTGATAAAACGACGCACCCCGAGATGACTTTTGAGACTCCGGGAAGCGCATAACTTGTTGTAGGCGACATATAGAAGGCAGTGATAGATCTGTAATTAACGAGAGAGGAGGATATTTGCCCTTTTTAAACTTGTACTAGAGGTAAAACTCTCCAACTATACAAAGGGGAAGTTTTTTCTTTGATATGACGCATTGTAACACGCAAACCAAGGCAACATAAATTCATTTTCTCTGTTTTTTAGTTATTGCAATGTTATTATTTTATTGTTGTTCTTCATATACAATTGACTTCGAATCGAGGGTCCGATCGAGGGCGAAACTACTGTTCAGCCTGAATCAAAGCTAGACCATAACAGCACAATTGGTTTGATTATTCATCTTATCTTTAACTCGCTTGTTGATACCCAATTTTGCACTCAAATTGTTTTAAATAAGTATATATACCTTCAAAATATCATTTTGAATCATTACCTAATTTAAAAGAGTTATACAAGTATTTTCTATAATTTTTCATAATTTTTAGAGCTTTGAAGTTGATTTATTTACATTTAAATTACTTGATTATTTATTACTCGTTGAAATTATTTTATGATGACTTAATCATCTATCTATATATATGCTTCATAATATTTTACTTTGTCTTATATAATTATATTTGTGTTTTTAGCTATTTATATATTTTTACAATAATAGCCTATATTCATGCATAATTATATTTTTATTATATTATTTGTGCCAAAATAGTATTTTATATTTTTATAATGTTAACAATTTTTTCTATCATTTTACTGCACTAGTAATATAAGCATTCATCTATCACCGTCGGAAAAAGAAGAGTATATTAGATTCCTAAAGGAGTATGAAGACATCTTCGCATCGTCTTACGATGATTTGACTGGCTTAAGCACATCCATAGTAGCTCAAAAGCTACCCACCAATCCTACGGGTCCACTAGTTAAGCAGAAGCATAGTAAGTTCAAGTGAGACATGATTTTGGAGATAAAAGAGGAGGTTCACCAAGCAAATCAAAGCCAATGTTCTCCGAGTGGTCGAATGCCCGACCTGGTTGGCCAACATTGTTAGAGTATGTGTCGATTACCGGGATTTGAATAGAGAAAGTCCTAAGGTTGATTTCTCGCTGCCCAACATACACATACTAATTGACAACAGAACCAACCATGAACTCCAATCCTTTGTGAATTGCTTCACAAGATACCACCAGACCTGGATGAAGAGGAGGCCGAAAAGAGACTATATCACACCATGGGGAATATATTGTTACAAGATAATGCCATTTAGTTTGAAGAATATTGGGGCCACCTACATGAGGGCCATGACGCCTATATTCCATGACATGATAGACCTGTTGGTACCACCAGAACCAGGAAGACCGTTGTTGCTTTATTTTTCCTTGTTATATGGGGCTTTTGGTTGTGTTATGGGACAACATGATGAAATTTGAAGAATGGAGCAGGCAGTATTTTATCTTAGCAAGAAGTTCACGCCTTATGAGGCCTGGTAATCTTTGTTGGAAGGCACGTGTTACGCTTTAACATGGATAGTTCCAAAGTTGAGGCATTATTTCTATGCATAAACGACATATCTCATATCAAGGATGGATCCGATAACATACATCTCTCAGAAACCCATGCCTACGGGTAAGTTTGCGAAGTGGAAAATATTGTTGGGTGAGTTCGACATCGACTATGTAACTAAGAAGGAAGTCAAAGGGAAAGCATTGGCGGATCGCTTGGCAGAAAATCCCGTAGACGGAGAATACGAACCATTAAAAACGTATTTTCTCGATAAGGAGATATCATTTATAGGAGAAGATATTTCCGAGGCATATGAAGGTTAGAAGATGTTCATCGACGAAGCAACAAACATGGAATGAGTAGGTATCAGACTGTCATAGTATCAGAAACTGGTAAACACTATCCAATATCCGTAAAAACTCAGGCTTCCATGCACCTACAATATGGAGGAATATGAGGCCTGCATCTTAGGACTCAAATTGGCCGTTGACATAAACATTTAGGAGCTAGTTAAAATTGACTATTCAGATCTTTTAGTGCACCAGGTTTTAGGGGAATAAGCTGTGAAGAATGCTACAATATTTCCATATATTGCACTGTGTACAATAGTTGATCAAGAGGTTCAGAAATATAGAATTCAAACATGTTCCAAGGTTTAAGAATGAGTTCACAGATGCACTATCCACTTTGTCTTCTATGATACGACACACAGAAAATAATTTCATTGATCATATCCTAGTAGGAATTCATAAGCGGCCAGCTTATTGTGTTCATATTGAAGAAGAGATTGACGAAAATCTGTGGTACCACCATATCAAGGAGTATTTGGATAAAGGCAGAATATCCAGAAAGTGCTACCCATACTCAAAAGCGCACAATTCAAGATTAGCCAACCATTTCATTCAAAGTGGAGGAGTTCTTTATTGAAGGACGCCTGATTTGGGTTTGTTGCGATGCGTCTATGCCAAGGAGTCGTTTAGATTACTCGAGGAAATACATGCCGGAACTTGAGGATCCCACATGAATGGTTTCATTCTTGCGAAGAAGATATTACGAGTAGGGTATTTTTGGATGACAATCGAAACGGACTGCATCAAGTATGTTTAAAAGTGTCACCAATGCCATATACATGCTGACATGATACGAGTACCACCAAATGAACTTAATACAACAAGTTCGTCCTGGCCTCTCTCCACTTGGGGTATGGATGTTGTCGTACCAATAGAACCCACCACTTTAAATGGACATAGATTCACTATGGTGGCCATATACTACTTCACAATATGGGTTGAAGTTTCATCTTACAAAGATGTAACTAAAAAGGTTGTAGCAGATTTTATTCGGGACCGCATCGTTTATTTGGTACCAGAGTCGATCATTACTAACAATGTCGCCAATCTTAACAGCGATTAGCCATGTGTGAAACATTCAATATCAAACATCATAACTCTATAGCTTACAAGCCGTAAATGAACAGAGCCATAAAAGCCACCAATAATAACATCAAGAAGATATTGAGGAAAGTGGTAGACAATTACAAACAATGGTACGAGAAGCTACTATTTGATTTACTGGTGTATTGTACCACAACTCATATATCAATTGGGGAAACTCTTTATCTACTAGTTTATGGTAATGAAGCCGATATTCCTGCCAAAGTGGAAATTCCTTCTTTAAGAATTATACAGGAAGCTAAGCTCTATAATGCAGAATGGGTACAAAGGCGGTATGAACAACTAGCTCTCATTGATTGAAAAAGAATGAACACATTATGTCACATCAACTCTACCTGAATAGAATGGCAAAAGCTTTCAACAAAAACGTCAGGCCGAGGCAATTCACATCAGGGCAGTTGGTACTAAAGCGAATGTTCCCACATAAGGATGAAGCAAAGGGGAAATTCCCACCCAACTGGCAAGGCCCTTACATGGTTCACCGGGTATTGACAGGAGGCACACTCATAGTTGTAGAAATGGATGGAGAGATTTGGCCAAAATCTATCAATTTGGACGCGGTCAAGAGATAATATGTTTAATATTATGTTTACACTTTCTACTTGATGAAAATGAGCTACGCTTGACCTGATTGCTGTTTAAGAGAGGATACGTAGGCAGCCCTATGTGGGTTCGGTCACATCATAATAAACTCATCATTTACCTATGGAACAAATTGGGACAAGGTCTCTAGTTTTCCCGATCTCATCATGTTTCGAACTGCCAAAGAATGTATTGCCATAAGTATGGATTTAAACTGGGGCATAATTTTGACGAGGATCCTCAAAATTCTGAAACAAAGAGGTTGCAACGTCTCAAAATGCGTCACAGTCACAAGTTCATAAAAATTATTTAATCTCGTCCATTATCACATATTTCAAACGACTACGTTTTCGTAGATAATTTATCAAATGCATGTTTTTCGAAAATTTTATTTCTATAGCAGCCAGAAGTTACCTAGGGTGACTCAAGGAGGGCCTCTAGACAAAAGCAAAGGTGAAGCAAGGAATCAAGAGCACGAACCAAACTTCCCCCTACAACTCACCATTTTTCTTTCGATGCAAGGAGAATGGACATAACAAGCACGTCCGCAAATATATACACATAACATGATCACTATCTTCATAACGACAAAAGTCGCCAAACCAAAGCACAACAAGCTAAGAAATGCTTTACTCTCTAGCAGTTAGACATCGCTTTCCTTGCATAGGGATAATCATTGCCATCATCATTGCATAAGGCTTAGTACTGTCTTTCTTTGCATCAGACTAAAAACTGTCTCCACTCATTGCATGAGAGTAAGCACTGTCTCTACACATTACATGAGACTAAGCACTGTCTCCACATTGCATAAGGCTACGAACTGACTTTCTTTGCATGAGACTAAGCACTTACTCCATTCTTTGCTTGAGACTAGGAACTGTCTCCACATTTCATAAGGCTAAGCACTGCCTTTCATTGCGTAAGGCTAAGTACCACCTTTCTTTGCATGAAACTAAGCACTGTCTCCATACCTTGTGTGAGGCTAAGCACTGCCTCCCTTATTGCATAAGACTAAGTACTGCCTTCCTTTGCATGAGACTAAGCGTTGTCTCCGTACCTCGCATATTGCATACAGATAAACATTGCCTTCCCTTACATAAGACTAAACATTGTCTCTACTACATTGCATAAGACTAAACGTTGTCTCATTTTCATCTCATAGGGCTAAGCACTGCCCTCATCTCATACAAGACTAAACCTTGTCTTTTCTCATCCACGCATGTGACTAAGCATCACCTATTTTCTATATCAAACAATAGATATCTCCACATCTTTGCATTTCATGGGATGAAACATCACCACATTATCCGAAAGCGTCATAGTCCAAAGTCACCATCCTCATAGCCTGAAGGCACCATTCCATGTCTTGAGGATCTCTCGAAATTGCACATCATCATTCAATGGAGTCATAGTCCAGAGGCACCATCCTCATAGCCTGAGGACACTATTTCGTGGTCTATGAATCCCTTATCATACACTTCATGGCCCAGGACATCATGGACTAAGGACATCTTCCTCATCGTCCGAAGACAACCTTCATGGTACAAAGGGAATTTGCATCATGTTTAAATTTTTTAAATAACCTATATATGTTCATGTGCATCGTGTTTTACTTTTTTGCAGATAACTCAGGAGGTAACCATTCTACTAACAAGACCAATTTTGCTCCGATTTCTATTCACAATGTTCAGAACCCTAACAATCTCAAACGTAACAGACTGCCATTAATTTATTTCCCTTTTGTCCCATAACCACTCAAATACTCGCCTTATGTATCCATAACGTTCAAATTGCATCCATAGCTCCACCAAAAATTATCTGTTAGTTGCGACACTACCCTCTTGTAATAACTCAATTAGTTTCGTTCACCGTTTGATCCAGAACTACGGACAACCTGATTCTCATAGTACCATTGATATTTAGGAAACCCAAGAACCAGGGTTCGGCCCCCAATTTTTCAAAATATATACTTCCTCATTCAATTCGGGTAAAATTGGTCATCATTTTCATTATACAACAACTCTTTCACCATTCTCGGGTAAAGATGGGCAGCTGTTCATACCCAATTTTTCCCTCATATTTTTTTAAGTAAGTATATATACCTTCAAAATGTCATGTTGCATCATTACTTAATTTATAAGAGTTATACAAGTGTTTTCTATAATTTTCAGAGCTTTAAAATTGATTTATTTGCATTTAAATTATTTAATTAATTATTACCCATTTCAATTATTTTATGATGACTTGATATTATTTGTATCTATATATATATTCTTCATATTATTTTAATTATTCTAATATAATTATATTTGTATTTTTGAGGTATTGACCTAATTTTGCACTAATAGCCTATATTCATGCATGTTATATTTGTAATACATTATTTGTGCCAAAATAGCATTTTATATTTTTATAATGTTAATCAATTATTTTAATCATTTTACTACACAATTAATAGTTCTGTTACTTATAAATTACTTTTTATAGATTATTTTAAGCAAATTCAACATATTTAGTTTATAGCCCCATCCTAGGGCTAATTTCGGACCAAATCTGGCCCTAATCAATAGTCCAACACCACACGCCAAGCCAAACGACCCTCAAATTTGACCCGGTCGGTAACCATTTGAACGGCCCACCCCGCTTCACTTCGTATTTTGGCCGTTGATCAAATGATCAGCGGCTCCTATAAACCAACCCTTTTCATATATCTCTCCGCTCTAAACCTAATCTCATTTTCCTCACCCATCCACCCCTGCATTCTCTCATCTCCACTCTCATCCATAACTTTCGTTGCCATTCACTTATGGCAAGCCATGTTTGACTCTGATTCTGTGATTTTTTATGGTATTGTGGTTTTATGCACCAGAAAAGAGAAAATCTCTCATGTATATGGTACATCCCTGTTCATTCTTCCATGTTCGGGGCTTGTGAATGATTTACCCTAAGTTCGAGTCCAACTAGGATTTGGATTCTGATTTTTCTTTTACTAGTCCTATTACAGATTAGATGGGATATTTTCTTTCCTGATTTAGGTTTACTTGATTATTTTCGTTGTTTGTTCATCCTAATCTTTCACTGTATAAACCCCTCCCCAATTTCAACTTTAAAGATATTTTGAATCACTAACAGCTACTACTGTCTTTCTTATTATTACATTACACCATCCTGAAACTTAACTCTTGGCCGATTGAAAGCCAAGGCCACCGAAATTCTATTATTCTACCTTTCTCAATGCGAGCAATGCCCGGGGTTCATCCGAAACCCTTGGGACCTCTGACGTACTGAGATTTTGGGGGTTCTATTGTTCGTTTTGCTACTGACATTCGAGATATTGTTGAAATTTTTCTTTGTTTGCTCACTTGTCAGTTAGTAATTGGTAAGTACCTATGACCCTTGCATTTTCATCCACTTTTCGTTTATATTCTTGTTATGCATAAATATGTTTCTGAGATTTTTGTGAACCGACATGCTATTATATATTTTGAAGCTCTTCTCGAGGCTATATACCTTCTAGTAGTCGAATTTTCCTATTTGTTTCCTTAATTCCGTTTTATTAAGATTTTTTGCTATATTGTATGTGTTCGAATGCCTATTATTGTTTCTTGTTCTAAATTTAACTTTCCTCCTTGATCTGTACTCTTGTGATAAATCGAATCATGCCCAGAACTTTTACTAATTCTTATTAAATCATTCATGTGCAACTTAAAACTCTACTAGAGTTAGCTCCTAATCATGTTGTTAGCCTAAACATGCTTTTCCTGCTACATGTAAACTAAACATTGCCTTGTCTTGTATCTTTGTGATAAGTCAATGCATGTGATTAGCTAAAGCTTCTTTTCATGCCATTTAAGTTCTAATGCATGTTTGACTTGTGAAATCTTGGGCTCATTAGCATTGTTTGAAACCTTAGAGTAAAATTCATATATAGCCCCCCTTATATGTGGTTAGACCTAGTGTTTGTATATCCTGTTGATATGGAGTTGAAATATCTTCACTTATTTTGAGTTCTGGTATTGTCTTTGAACCTTTATACTATGATTGATGCAATATGTAAGTCTCATGCTCAATTAAGTGTTATGCTTCCAACTGTTGTAAACTATTCATATTAGCGTGTTGCTATGCTATTTGTGACCACATTTTCCTTAGGCTCTCACGTTACTTATTCTTGTCTATGACTTTGCTAGATTCTCATGTTAACTGTCTGAAGTACCAGAGGCTCATTCTGAACTATGCTTTGCCTTGAAACTCTACCTGATGTAGTTTGCTAACTTATAATGTTCAAACTTGTCAATGGGAACTTGTATTGTTTATACCATATGTGCATGTAAGGGATTTTGTGTAACGTTATTTGTCTGTCTTTGTCAAGAAATCCTTGCTCCCTTGGTTAACTATAGTATTAAGGGATAAAACTCCTAAGTCTTAAAGCTTGTTTGACTGGCCTAGTATCAAGCTTGTCACTTGTATTGTTATGGCTATTTAGTCTTCTATGGTAAGCAAGGCAACTGTCTTAAGGTTTTGTCCTAGTTGTTGGGCCCGTTTGGTACTCAAACTGAAGCGTATTAACTGCCACCTGGAGTATGGGCATGTTCATCACCTAGAGTTCCAGGCTCAGATGAAGACCCAGAATCAGCATGGAGTGTCCTGTATTTAGGCATATAGCCGCCCTATTGAGTCTGAAATTGTTTTATTATCCTTTTTGGGACTGTAATAATTTCTAATAACGAATAATTAGGAGATTAATGAAACAAGGGTTGTGGGTATTCTAATATTTGCATGAAAGGGTAGGAAATCTGCTTATAGGGCCTAAGTGTTGTATTTTTTGTTTCGTTCAACATGCCGTTTTTGTTAGTTTGTTTGGTATGTTACACACTAATAGAAATCATGCCTATAGGAATTATGCATAACTCTCTTGTACATAGTGCAAACTTGTTGGTTGATTTCCCAATGCACACGCAAGTGTACGTGGTCGACAAGTAATATAGGATTTTAAGTCCAGATATCGTACCCACAGAGACTTGTGTAAACTACTTGCTAAATCACTCTAATCGTTATTTAACCAAGCCAATATAAAATCAATGATGTACTATTTTATACTAAAATTCTATGAAATAACTAATTATCAAGTGACAAGAACTATTGTGATGTATTCAGTAGAGACAAATATTCCAGGGTTGTGATCTATTCACCACTCGTATTGCATTCTAATTAACTCTCCCTTTCATATAATTTACTCATGGTTGCTAATTAATCGATAAACGCTCTCATAGCCTTCTCCCGAAGCACTACTCGCCTATTCTCAATAGATTAACGCCTATATTCCTATGAGATTAATCTATTAGAACGCATTAAGATTACGGTGTTTAATTAAGCATGGTGACTAGGTATATTCCTATCCTAACCACAAATCCTCTCCCCTGAAGTGTTAAGATCATGCTCTCTTCAATTCTCCTCTAATCTATAAACGGCTTTCCCAAGCATAACATAGATAGTATATAGAACCTAATTGACGGCCAAATAATTAAGCAATTAAACACAGAAT